>JAQPZY010001606.1:1522500-1725000 GCA_029931535.1 Margaritifera margaritifera
GGCTTTCGGTCAACATCGTGTATGTTCTCTCCCTTTTCTGTTTTCACTTTCTTAGCCCAAACGTGTTTTGAGAATATATCTACCACTGTCAAAATGTAGTTGTATCCACTGTTGTATTTTTCATGTGCTTGTCAACCAGGTCTTCCTAACACTGATCATCAATGTGAACAGTATATAACCTTATTATACAGAACTTTTATCTTAGCTTGTTTGTGCAAAATGTATGTAGATTCTTCGCTTAACCATTCTTTCAATTCAAAGTGTTTTATTTTCATTTTGACCTGCTAATTTGTTCCCACAATTGATTGCTATGTGTAACTGGACTTTCTGGATCGTAGTAAATTTGTCTTAAATACTCTTCTTCTCCGTCCATTTATTTTTAATTTGTTGTAGCATTTTAAAAGAGCTACATTAGAATCCAACTGTACAACCTAACAACAACTATTACATTCCTGGCATGTTGTATATTTGTCAATTTTTAATGTACGAGACAGAAAAATTATAAAAGTAATTTACCAAGCATCGTTAGACAGCGTTTTAATAGTTAGTTATAGCATGTTGCTGTAAAAACTGATAGGTTACAAGATTGGGCCACCTCCTAAATTCTCTCTCAATGAGATACTTAAATTGCCTTACCTATTCATACGTCCGATACTACAATAAACCATTCAGTTGTGCACGGTTTATTGCCGGATAAAATAGTTCCTTGGTAAAATGCAGTCTTTATTTTACCGATGCAAGAATTTGTTTCCTTCCCTGCTTGATTGTGTAGGACGTTCCTATGATGCCAACTGAGACAATTTTAATTTTGTCCAAGTTCGATTAAATCATGTATATTGCTTTGTGCAACCTATCTCGTAAAGACATTCTGGTATGTGGATGCTACTCTGTTAAGTGCATGTAAATTGGCCCTTAATAGAACCAAATTTTCAAATTTCAAGATTAGCTGGTCTAGTAATTTTCTGACTTGTTTTAGTATTGGTGTATCAGGCATGGAAGTATTTATTTTGATTTATTTAAGTAGAACTCTTGCAATATTTGGAGATGGAGCTCTCTGAGTCTCGGAAAATTAAAAAACAAAATTACAACTCTAATATTAGCGTAGAAATGTTCTTTTTTTAAATTTTTCTACTACTTGCTTTCAACTTCTACATAGATTTTGTCTGTCCATGCATACGAGTTCTTTTTTTCTGACAGGTTAAAATTGTCTTGTGCCTATCCGGTGCAAAACTGATGCTTAAGGCAGTCTGTATCACCTAAGGGACATTTATCTCGAAAAAATGCTGCGAAGCACATAACTTTAATTCTTCAGAAAGTTTCCGCTCACTTCAATCAAGAAGTTCATGTATAGCGTACTGGACCATCTAATACAAAATATAGTTTTATTTTCTCAAACATTAACAGTATTGTCTACGGAAAATGAATTAGTAGTCTGATCCCTTTATGTATATTACTATATTCCTACTATACTCCTACTGCTGAAGTGGCGTGTATTTTTTCACACTAGAGTCCTCTTTAAGTATTACCAGAATAGCTTAGAGTATACTCTAGTGACAAGAGTATACTCGAATGACAAGAGTATTCTCGAGTGACAAGAGTATTCTCGAGTAAGAATAATATACTAGAGTAGCTCGCAATAGAAAAGTTTCTGTTTGTCTAGCTCTAGTTCAATCACAACATCTTGGACCTTTCCGCGAACGCAAAAAAACAACAACTTCCAAATAATATAAGGCAGATAACAAGTCTATATTCACATTTTGTGCCTTCGCCGGAAGTATATCCTTTTACTCCCGTTGCAACAATCGTAAGATGTCAGCCCTTTCCAACGAGTCAATATGAACACAGGCAGTAGCTTTTCTAAAATGCGTGCCGTCTTTTATCTCAGCCACTTGGGTGTCACATCGAAACAAACTGATGTAAAGGTTAACACTCGTGGTAGTACAGAAGAAGGTCTGTAAAGCATTTGTATACTTTTTAGTTAAGTTTAAGTACCTCTTGACAGGATATTCGTAATATGCCATAGGTTTGATGACATTCGTAATTGGATCCCCGGGTGACTGAGTGGTCTAAGGCGCCAGCCTCTACAAAATCACTCGCACATCTCACCTCTGTCCGCGTGAGTTCGAGTCTTGGTTCGACCAACGTGGGCATGTGAGAAAGCTTGCCAGTAGGTTCCCGTAGGTGGGTGGTTCTTCACCGGGGTTCTTCCACCACCAAATATACTGGCCGCCATATATAGACTATCATGTGCTGAAAAATGGCGTTAAAGCCAAAGCTAAATATTCATAATATGAAACAGGTTTAATGACATTCGTGATATGACATAAGTTTAATGACATTTTTAATATGACATAGGTTTAATGACATTCATAATATGGCATAGGTTTAATGACATTCGTAATATGACATAGGTTTAATGACATTCGTAATATGACATAGGTTTAATGACATTCGTGATATGACATAAGTTTAATGACATTCATAATATGACATAGGTTTAATGAAACTACTATTTGATGGAGAGCAATGCGACAGTTCCTCGAGAATGTATTTTCACAATGTTTGCCTTGGCTCCTGGTCTGTGTATACGAGAATTTGGGACCATTAAATAAAAAGCTGTGGGCGAGGAAGGACTTACGACCCACAATCCTCTGCAAGACAAGTGGATTTTACGTTTACAAATTTCACGCTCAACCAGTCAGACAGAGCGTTACATACACGAATGTTAAATTCTGGAGTCATGTCTGTAGTTTTTAAAAAATCCTACGAGCTAGTTTGCAATTGCAGTCATGAAATTTTTTAACATAATACAATAACTGCTAATCGAATTTTAAAAGTTATTTATATGTATAGCATTCGGCTTTTCTTAATATATTCTTGCCATTCTCAGAAAAATTTATTTCGAACTTGTATTGTTAAGTTGTGTATACAAGTTTCGGATTTAAAAGAAAAGCATTAGCGCAGAACATTCAGCGATAATGTCGACACCAAGAAATCCACAGCAAAATCGAATTATAAAATATAAAGGTAAATATCTGGTCTCATAGCATCGCTTTCATAATTTGAGAATACAGACACTCGCACAAGGCATCGTTTGAAAAGATACTTTGATCGATCCAATAGCTTTTTAGAGTTAGTACTTCTGTTTTACTTGTGTTTCTCTTTTTTACTGCTATAAGGAAAATATAAATATGTTGCTCAAAGTCTCAGTCTTAATTCTAGACAGTTTGTTTTATCCTTAATTACTCACTATTAAAAATGTGTCAAATTCCAACAGTTCTATCCTTTATTACTCATCATTAAAAATGTGTCAAATTCCAACAGTTTTATCCTTAATTATTCACCATTAAAAATGTGTCCAATTCCAACAGTTTTATCCTTAATTACTCACCATTAAAAATGTGTCAAATTCCAACAGTTTTATCCTTAATTACTCATCATTAAAAATGTGTCCAATTGCAACAGTTTTATCCTTAATTACTCACCATTAAAAATGTGTCCAATTCCAACAGTTTTATCCTTAATTACTCACCATTAAAAATGTGTCCAATTCCAAAAGTGTTAGCATTAATTACTCACCATTAAAAATGTGTCAAATTCCAACAGTTTTATCCTTAATTACTCACCATTAAAAAAGTGTCAACATTCAACAGTTTTATCATTAATTACTCATCATTAAAAATGTGTCCAATTCCACAGTTTTATCCTTAACTACTCACCATTAAAAATGTGTTCAATTCCAACAGTTTTATCCTTAATTACTCATCATTAAAATGTGTCCAAATCCAACAGTTTTATCCTTAATTATTCACCATTAAAAAAGTGTCCAATTCGAACAGTTTTATCTTTAATTACTCATCATTAAAATATTATCCAATTCCAACAGTTTTATCCTTAATTACTCACCATTAAAAATGTGTCAAAATCCAACAGTTTTATCCTTAATTACTTACCATTAAAAATGTGTCCAATTCCAACAGTTTTATCCTTTTTACTCACCATTAAAAATGTGTCAAATTCCAACAGTCCTGTTTTTCTGTGGTGACATTATATTCAAGATAGATGTTAGGTATTTCGCTGTTCATGGAATAGAGAAAATCCTTTCTTTAAATGTCGGCTTGCTAGAATGTATGATTTGGACGGTTAAAGAATGTCTTCGGGGAAAATAAAGTTTTAATTAGAATTTAGGCAAGCCGATTTAATGCCCTTCGCTAAGTTTTGATTAATTTGATAATGGTCACATCAGATATTAGCGACCAACGGCATATACAGCCCATACAAAAGAGTCATGCATTGCATGGATAGTTACCCAAGATGACTTTGATTGCTCATGACTTATGTGTAAACTGGATACTTTAATAGATAGGTGGTGAACAAAGGAAAATTGTTTCTCACTATGTATGTATGTATGTATGTATGTATGTATGTATGTATGTATGTATGTATGTATGTATGTATGTATGTATGTATGTATGTATGTATGTATGTATGTATGTATGTATGTATGTATGTATGTATGTATGTATGTATGTATGTATGTATGTATGTATGTATGTATGAACGGTAAAACGCCAATTATCCTGACCCATCGGGGGACAATGGTTTTGTCTTGAAAATCGGTTATGTATGTATGTATGTAGATTCATTGAATTTAGGCTAGTCTATCTACATCTATATTTTCATATTTTACTATACACATGAATTCAGATGGTGGAACGGATAAATGAGCAGAGAGACACTCAGACAGATTGACAAATTATTCAGGTTTCTGTGTTTCCACCTAAAATAAATTGTTCACAATCAAAAATATCATACATATGCATAGTGTGTAGAATTCGCCTTCAATATTTGGAGGAACCATTCCACAACATTAATCTTTTGTCAATTATTCTAACTGTCCATTCTTCCTGATTTCACTGTCTCTGCAGACATCTGGATATTCGCAAAAGATAATTTTGGCGCCTTTGGTTTGGTTTGGTTTGGTGTTTAACGCACAGCAACATAAGTAGGTTATTATGTGCCGAGGCATTAGTAGTAAAGTGACTTACCCAAGGACACAACACGTTAGCCAACCTGAGCTGACATGATGGAAGGACTCGAACCCACACCCTTTTCTGTCGCGAGTCCGGCACGCTAATCTCTAGGCTAGCGTGGCTCCTGCGTCCACTAGTTGCTTCTTACAACGTGAAGGGGAGTGCGTTGGGCAGCTTGGGCATATTTTACATCAGCGAGACCGCAGGGGATCAATCGAATGAGCAACCATCCGTCTATACTAGTATACATCTTAGAAGTATTTTTGTGATGATCCAAACATAGAATATATGGCTGTAAACAAGTTCCCATATTCCAAATATAGAATATATGGCTGTAAACAAGTTCCCATATTCCAAACATAGAATATATGGGTGTAAACAAGTTCCCATATTCCAAAATTATATGCACTTCTATTATAACTGACATTTTTCTTTTGAAATGCAAACCATCAGATATATGGAAAATGCTAAATAATTTATTTATTTTTTGTATCAAAATAAGAGTATCTTAGACAAAGACTTATTTTATGTCAATTGGGATGTTTTAAGAAGAAACTCGAATACATGGGCCTTCTAGTTTGGACCAGTCGAATTGCAATTGTCTGAAAGGCCTCCATTGTGATGACTTATGTACAATTCATCATCAGTTATCAAAGTCATGCAGTTATATGCATATTTATATGTGTTAATCCACGTAGGAATGGTGATGTTGATAGTGCTCGTGGTGCTATAGTAGTAGTAGTTTTCAGTGGTGGTAAAGTGGAAGAGGTGAATGTCATTTGTAGTAGCTACGGCGACTCTACGAGAAATAGCTACAGCAGCAGTTGAAATAGTAGTAGTACTTGATGTTCAAGCAGCAACAGCGTCTTCAATGCTATTATTTAAGGTGTTGGTGGTGGTGATGGTTCTAGTGATTGTAGTAGAAGTAACAGGAGAACACAAATAGGACAAATACAGCAACTAAATTATCATTACAGTGATAATTACCCTAGTAAAAATTATGGTAGTAGTGGTGGTAGCAGGGGCAGTAATAGTAATAGTAATAGTAGTAGTAGTAGAAGAAGAGAAAGAAAAGTTGTACGCCTTTACCCCCAGCAGAGTTTATTCTTACCATTGTTGTATTGGTAGTAATCGTAGTAGAAGTAGTAGGATGAAGAGGACGAAAGATGACATCTACTGTAACAGTACTATCATCACAGAGATAACACTTGCACGGTCAAAATTGTCTTCCTTGATGTTCTATCTTCTGATGACAAAGACGATGGGATGGGATACAGTAATGTTAATGGTGATTCATATGACTTATGATGAGTTTAGTTATTTTTCTAAGAGTGATTGCAATTTAATTTTCGATACTAATTCTCAAGGTTAACAGTGATATTCTTTTGTTGTTGTCGTCGTCGTTATTGTTAATGTTGTTTTACATGCGTCATGTGAAATGATCGTAAAGTGATTTTGGTTACTCGATTTGCCTTGTTAGCTTCTGCAGGTTTATTAGATTCTTGTCTCTTTAACGAAAAACAATTTTATTTATTTACTTTTTGTAGAAATACTTATGCGTGGTTTAATAAAAGGGCAAAAGCAAATCAAAAACAACAACAACAACAAAAAACATTTTGATCAGTCATTTAATTCAATGATACGACTCCAACTGTAGTAAAAAAAAATGGGAATTTTCTTTTCTTCAGAAATGGATCTTTTTATGTCCAGTCATTGGATTGCTGGTTTCCAGCTGTCAAGAGATTTAGAACAACAAATTCCTCACATATGAAAGTGAACTCATAATTAATTATTTTATACATTTATTATCAAGTGTGACCTTTCTTTCACCTTTCATGCTTATGTGCTGATAATATAAAATTATAATTTACATGGCCACTCGAAATATGGTTATGTTTACTGGATCCATTATCGCAGTCTATACCAAATCAAGTGGCTCATGTTTCACTAAATACACAATGGTCGGTTTCAAATGTCATCGCGAATCATGAATTATATCCGGTGCTGCATCTATAAATGTATTAGTGCAAATAACCTGAAAAATTTATTTTTTTTATAAAAAAAAAAAAAGTTCCTCTTACACGAGCTTTAATAATTCCATACCATTCTTTCCTCCGTTAACGCCAACAGTATGCATTCAACGCATCCTCTAATGGCCAAGGCTCTCATAGTGTTAAATATACCGCCTTGTTGTTCAGTGGTTTCGTCCTTGCAGGAGTGTGCACTCTCCAACATTTCAGCTATTTCCGACCATTTACTCTTTTAGCAATTTGTTTTAAACATTTTAGTTGATTCTAAAAATATTTTTCCATTTTTCTAAAGAATCGCTTCATAATTATATGGGGGGGGGGGGGGTTGATTACCAGTAATGACGCAGACGAAAGTCGCGCGTGATTGTTCAAGGGCGACCACCCCTCCAGCGTCATACCAACTTAGAACCATTCGTTTCGGGTGCTGAAAATATACATTACGAGAGCATTGAAATTAAGAGGGTGAACTGTATGTATACTATTCGGATTAAGAGAGGAATGAAAAGGCATGAAATATTTGAAGCCTGTGCAAAAGAAACTCTCTATATCCATTTTTCAGGCTTTTTGCCTTAATACATTTTAAGATGCAGCTGCGGATACCATTCTCGATATCATTTGAAACCAACTATAATTTGCCATCTACATTTGAGATTTGACATAATTCCACTCATATCGGCGGTGACAATCTTTACACAAAACATTCAGCTGATTTAGAGTATTAAAATAACAGTTTGGTAGATTTTGGCCGCTTGACAGAACGGGGACATTTTAAAGGTGCCGAGGCAACTCGAGTAAAGTGCATTGCCCAAGAAAACACCAGGGAATCCAAAGCTGATCTGGGCTTATCCTATTGTGAGAATCGAACCCGCACCCTTCTGGTCACTAGTCCAACGCCTAAACCACTGAGCCACCGCTGCTCTTTGGGGATTAAAACAAAATCTCTGCATTTTGAAATCTCCATCAGAAACTGTTTATTGTATATTCTCTGAGAAACATTACTGGATTAATTCCATTAGAAAATATTAGATTACTTCGAATTTCAGGAATTCCACAACTCGTTTTTTCCAAGCAGCTATAAGTATTCTTCAATAATAATAACAAAATAGAATCAAAGTAAAGGTTTAATATTCTATCACAACTGCTGATGAAACTATAAAATACTGCCAAAGGGTATCAAACGAACGATAAAGTAATTTCTCAAAGTTTATAAGACTTCTTGAGAATTGTAATAAAGCTGGGTCATATAAGGCAAAATACAGTATCATGAATGTTTCAAAGCTATGGAAACTTGGGGGTTGGGGAGAGACAGGCAGACAAACATACATACAGATAGGCACTTGCGTAAACGATCAAATAATTTTAGCTTCAATGACACTTCTTTAATGCATTTTGAATATTTTCTTGATATATTGAAGAGATATTTTATCAATTGTCTTAGCAAAAGTGGCTATATATAAAACGTTTTAGAGAGATTTTATTACATTAACCGTGCACGTGCTTATGAGATACATAGATGTATCAAAACACTTTATGGCATCGAGTGCTTCTGTGCAAAGATTTACAATTTTCTACATTATATACATGTCACTGTATCACTCTGCGTTAATTATTCTGCTTCTGACCTGTTATAGTGTTATACCATAGTTCTCGGAAAAGCACGTCAGTTAAGTTGCTGATCTGTGTACTGCTGCATGACCGCATATAATGTCTGGCTGAGTTTGGGAGGCAGTCTTCATTCCAAAGAATGTGGTGTATTAAGGAATTAGCATAGGTTATTCACCAAAATATATCTTGTACAGTTTCAAAAGTTCTCCGCACGGGTGTAGAAGGGCCTTTGTTTCATCTGAGGTCAGCGCATCTGTGTTGCTGGTATCAAACACAGGCCAGTTTGAGGCTTTGTCCCAGAATGTAGAGAGGAAGAATGGTGTAAGTGGGATCAGCTCTCTGTTGTCTTCGGGTGCACGCTTCAACACCTCTCTCCACTTGTTCAAAGGAAGGGGCATAAGGTTCATATCCTCAAACAAGGTGTTGAAGGGTATCGTGTCTTTGTTAAAAAGGTGATACACTTTTTCGTGGTGGTCCATCTCGTTGCAGATTCTAAGTGAGATTTCCACCATTGCTTTGGCCACATAATCCACTGGTGTTAAATCATAAGGAAAGTCTATATTAGGGTAACAGCCAAGCTTCTTCATCCCGAGCATTGTGCAGCCAAAAAGATCATTTCGAGGTCCAACACCGTCTGTTGTTCTGCCTGATATTCTTGCTGGACGAAAAACGGCACCTCCCGGCAAGTGTTCCAAGGCTTGCAAGACAAGTCGTTCGCTTGCCCATTTGCTCTGTCCATAGCCTCCTTCGATTAGCATAGGATCATCAAAACACTCCGATTCGTAGCACGTTCTGTGGCGAGGGCTAGTCTCAAAGGGTGACTCGGGAAACAGGAATACACTCAGCGAGGACGTCAAGAAGATGTATTTCTGGACGCCTGTCATTGCAAATTTGATGAATTCCTTGGTGCCTTCAACATTTGCAATTCGATGATCTTGATACGGCGTATTAAAGTTCATCATTGCAGCATTCATGAACACGACGTCGATCGCATCGCACAAAGCATCATAAATGTCTGGTGCGACTCCCATCCTCTCCTGCGATAGGTCCGATATGACAATGGCGATTCTCGATGTGTACTCAAATTTCCACAAATTGTATATTCTCATGTTTTTTATGATTCTCCCAAGACCCCTTGCCTCAGTAGATTCTCTCACCATGCAGCAAATGTGGGCACTTGTTTGTTCCAGGAGTTCAGCTAACAAAAAAGCTCCAAGAAACCCTGTTACTCCTGATATCAATATGTTTCTGGGATATTTTAATGAACACTTCTTCCCGACGACAGAGAAGTGTTTGAACTGGATAGATCTACGTCTGTTTGTTTTAGATGAAATGAGGGCGTCTAGAGTTGAGTCTTCCATTATGAGATCTCTAAGTTCCTGCTCACCTGTGACACCAATATGTTCAGACTTGCGAAGAACGTCTTTCTTCATTTTGATGACCTCTGCAAATTCTTCTATGGTATCAGCAGTGCCGACATCGGTAAAGGAAAGAAACAGATGCAGAGCGTCTTCAAGAGTCCTCAACAACAAAACAAGTTGGAGTGAATTTCCTCCTAGCTCAGTGAAAGAACTTTGTCGATGAAGACAGTACAAAAAGGATTCGTCTAATTTTAGAACTTTACACCACTGTCGTGCAACAAACAGTTGAATATCATTCAAGTGACTCTTGCCTGTTGACTGCTCTTGGTCATGGACACTTTCGTCTATTTCTAACAGTTTCCTATCGACTTTTCCATTGGTTGTCAAAGGGAATTCTGATAATTCTAATTTTCTTATAAAGTTAGGTATCATATATTTTGGCAAAGCTTTTGATAGATACTCTCTCAATTCCGATGTGTAAACGAATGTTGGGGCGACAAAGGAGGCAATTTTGGGATCTGTTGAAGATGAGCATTTGTGGACAACTACCACTGCCATTTCAATTTTTGGATGTTGTATCAAAACTTTTTCTATTTCACTTAAGTCCACCCTTTGTCCTCTTATCTTGATTTGATTATCTAGACGACCTGCATATGTAATTGTGCCATCTGGGTCCATGAAAGCGTGGTCACCTGATTTGTACAGCGACATATGTGGATCTAGAGGATTGAGTACAAAACGCTGGTCGTTGAAATTTCTGGCATTCCCGATGTAACCATGTGCAAGGCCTTTTCCTCCGATGTAAATTTCTCCAACAACCCCTGGCGGCACTGGCTTCATGAAGTCGTCGAGAAGATAAACACAAACTCCGTCTATAGCTCTGCCTATAGGTAACTCTCTGTTTACATCTTCGTAACGTGTTCCCGGAATAAACTCATAACATGTAGAACATACTGTTCCCTCGGTTGGACCGTATGCATTGAAGAACCTGATGCTGTTGTTTTTTGTCCATCTCACAGCAGTGCTCAACGTGCATGCTTCACCAGCGGAGATGACTTTTTTTAGTGACGGAAGATCCAAAGGTCCGTAAATATTCAGAGCTGAAGGCGCAAGGGTAATGTTTGTTACCTTTAGTGAATTCATGGCGTTGAGAAACTCTTTTCCAAGGCGTTCGTCTGGACTAAGAACAGACAGGGTGCCGCCTGATAGAAAAGCGGTGAATATCTCAGAAATTGATGCATCAAACCCGATAGATGCAAACTGAGCCGTATCATCTCCTGGTCCAAGGTCCCATTCTTTAATTTGCGCCCTTGCTAGATTGATAACGCTGCTCTCTTTTACCTTTACACCCTTCGGCCTTCCGGTGGAACCTGATGTATACATCACATAGCAAAAGTCTTCATCTTCCTCTGCTTCGTTTATACATACTTGCGAATCAAGGTTTTCACGTTCATCTTTTATATTCTTATTGCCTGCACTGCGCAATAACCCGTTTGGGGCACTTTTCTTCATGTGATTTTGCATATCTTTGCAAATTCCATTCGTCGGAATAATTTTGTTTTCGTTTTTGTCAAATGTTAACTCCAGGAAATATACCTCTTCACCGGCGACCTTGTGCTGAAAGCACACCTTGATCGATTTTGTCATCATCGGCAAGTAGGTTGTTTCAAATCTTGTCGTCAAAATTTGGCAGACCTTTGCATCACACATCGAGAATGCCAAACGGTCGGACGGGTTGTCCACGGGTAGGGGTAAAAATGCAGCGTTGCTTTCGATGGTAGCCAACAATGACAGTACGTACTGAATTGAATTTGGAAAATAAAGTCCAACAACAGGTTTTCCCTTCTCTGTTTTCAAAAGGTGCCGAGAAATGTCAGCGGACAAAGAGGCAATATCCTCTTGCATTCCTTCATAGGTAATCGCTTGTTGCATTGATTTCAAGGCAATGCTTTTTGGTGAAAGCTGACATTGTTTTTTTATAAGTGTTGATAAGGACTCTTTTTTCTTAACTCCTCCGTCCTCTACACCTGGGAATAAATATTTCAGTTCCTCTTTGGACAACATCGCGATGTCTTTTAGAATAGGATTGATTTCATTTTGAAGCTCCATGTTCATCGAACTCAGAAATGTTGGGAAGTGCCGTAACACATCGACCACGTGCGTGAAGTCTTGGGCAGGTCTTTCGTTGTAGAGCAAACGCATTTCCCTCGTGTCAGGACAGAAAAGAAGCAGCAGGGTGCAATCATGCAGAATATGCTCACCAACGTTTTGTTCGAAGTTGGTCCCAGACTTTGTTCCGATGACTAAGTTGTGATGTGGTGTCCTTTTCTGGCCACGCAATTCTGGGTATCGATAAAACACATCCTTTAAAAACGTCTTTGCATTGATGTATTTTATCAGATCCTCACGACATTTAAATATAACATCTGTAATGTTTTCATCGAAAGCGACATTGAATAATCCAGGAGTGATATCTGAAAACATCGACTCCACAGAAGCGTCCAATCCACTCTTGTCTACAAGTAGACCTATTGCCACGGTAGAGAGACAGCTAACTCTGGCCATGAATGCCACAAAGGAAGCTTGAAGAAAAAGTTCCGTGTTTACACATGTTGGTACCCAATCGACGTAAGGTAACGGTAAAGTGATTGTTCGGATTTGGATGTCTGTCGAAATGTCTATGATATTCGCCACGACGTTCATTCGCTGTCGATAGAAGACGGTAGGCTCATATGAAGACAGTTTCCTTCTCCAAAATCCTTCCATTTTCCGGATGGACGTAATTTGGTCATGGTCGATGGAAGCGCTTGGAACATGACCGCCTATGTAGAAACCAAAATCTTTGTGTCTGCTCTGAGGTATTTGAACGCCATCGAGTGTCACTAAGGATACAAGTAGAGGTGTTGTCCTGGTTGCTACGACAAGCGTATTATCCACTATATCAACTATCTGACCTGCTGTGGCCGATTCATTGACGAAGTTGGCAGCCTTGTCGACGTTTGTCACGAGGAAGTATTCTCCAGTGGCTGCCAATATTTTGGGACTTCCGAAAGCGTTGTCATGATTTGTACCAAACTCAAGTGCCCGTGACAGATTGTATATTTCATCTGCGTCATTATCGAAATTCAAAACTCCTAAATTAGGGGGTAGGGTGTACAGCCCATAGTAAGATCTGCCAACCTTCTTTTGTGGTTTTCGAATCAGCGTGTCATGCTTTATATCGTCGATCAATCGATTAAAGGCGTTGAATGCAGCTTCCAGGCATTTCATGTTTAATGTGAAGGCCGATTCATCGTTTTCAATCGTAACCTCCTGAGACTCCAAGATGTCTCCCGTATCGATGCCAGCCTCCACCACGTGCCAACTGATACCGTGCTTTTGTTGGCCTTGTAGTATGGCCCAGCTTGTCGCGTGGATGCCGGCATAAGCTGGAAGTGGGCTATCATGATAGTTGATAGACAGTTTGTGTGGAATGTTCAAAACATTCTCTTTGAGAACACGTGGGTTGGAAATGCTGAAGAAGTAGTCCACGGTGTTGTCTTGGAGAGACTCTTCAAGATTGGCACTTCTCTTCTGGCAAAATATTCGCTTCTCATCACACAGCTGAGATACAGACGGTGTGTTTGTAAAGACGACCTTCAGTTCAAAGCCTTTCTCTAGCAAACTGTCGATACACTTCAGAAGAAGGTTTCCCTCGCCAATCGCTGCACAAGGAATGCTCTTTGTAGCCATTTTGAAAGTTTCTTTAAAAAGTCTGAAAAAAATACCCGTATTATGTAGTAGGAAGACAACTATAACTTTATTTTTTAAGGAAGACAACTATAACTTTATTTTGTAAGGAAGGCAACTATAACTTTATTTTTTAAGGAAGACAACTATAACTTTATTTTTTAAAAGTGACACAAAGCAGCAAAGCAAAAAAAATTTTTTAAAGCTACAAAACCTCAGATCTATCTCAGAATGTTGGTTGTATGATTGACAGAAACAATCATGAATATCACTTACACTAATATCAAGTCATTTTTGCTAGTATTCAAGATCTTTTTGCAGGCTATAATCGATTTCATGCTCAAGGCAAAAAATGCAGCACAGTCTGTTTCACTCTTTTTGTAATAATACTAATAATAATAATAATAACAATAATAGTAGTACTAGTAGTAGTGTTTATAACGAACCACTCTGGGCCCCGAAGAATCATTCTCTGTTATAATGCATATATTATGCTGCATCGAGTAAGCGATTACACTTCGTATTGACTGTTATACTGTATATATTATGCTGCATCGAGTATGTTATTGCACTTCGTATTGACCGTACATTCGTTGTATCCATGTCCGTACTAACCGTGATTTACTATCATCATCATCATCATCATCATTATTCATTATTATCGCTCTACTGGCAGTAAGACGTGGGGAAGAACTAAACGGTTCATGTACTGTGCTAAAATACTAGGATATGATCGGACTCGTACTAAAAGAGCGTGTGTATGCCATATCGCATGAAGATTTAAATAATTAATTCTAAGTTATTATGCTCATTTGTCTTTGTTTTTACCTATTTTATCCAAGTGTTCGCTAAAAATACCATAAATTAAAATTTTTAGCGTCATTAAGTTAAGGCTAATCTAGTATATTTGGCATATTTGTGAAACAAAATTTTCGCGAATCAGCTAAATATATAATGTGTTGCATCTTGGTCTTTAACGCGAATGACATTTTAGCAAATTAATTTTCCTTATAAAATTCGAAAAAAATATGCTCTTAAAAATTTGCGATTTACGGTAGCCTGAGATTCTTAAATCTGCCTCAGTATTGACTCTCTTTTTATCAGTATTGACTATCTTTTTATTAGTTTTGACTTTCTTTTTATGAGTAGTGACTCTCTTTTTATCAGTATTGAATCTCTTTTTATTAGTTTTTACTCTATTTTATCAGTATTGACTTTCTTCACGCACCAGAATAATATTTTTTATTCCTTTAACTTGATGTATTTATTTATGATTGCATTTGATACAAAAAATATAAAATTATGTGACTATGAATTTTATGATTTAAGTTGACTGACTTCAAAAAATTTGATGAAACTCATTTTAATGACGTCATTAAAGCACGTTTGCTTTTTAACACGTCATTGAATCATGTCAGGTAACAGTAATCCAGATTTAACAGTATTTCTTTTATGTTAACAATTTCAATAATAATAATAATAATGGTGTTTACTGTTCTTCTTGTTGCTGTTGCTGTTGTTGTTGTTGTTATTATTATTATTATTATTATTATTATTATTATTATTATTATTATTATTATTATTATCAACTCACCAACACTTCAGATCTGTAGCATCTTGAGTTTTGGTGGCTCGGCTTCCATGTTTCCTTTTGGCATTGTATTATGCTGTAGAATTGATACTTTCCAAAGACCCATTAGATTTCTATTGACTCTTTATATAGAATTATGTTCCACCTGAATAGAAGGGAAATAACCTCGTGCCCCAGTGCAGGGCGTAAGGTGCTTTGTCGAGATAAGCAAAGCTAAAATGTCTAACAGAATTTGGTTCGGTAACTGCCAGACTTGAACTAGGACAACAATTCTAATTGGCTTTTACATCAGGCGGCCCAACATCATGGCAACCCATTGCGGCTCACGCCTTATAATATTACATAAAACCCGTTGATCTGCATCCGGATAGATTGCCAGATGGGCGAATCCGACACTAGTTACTGCATATTATTCCAGAATATCGGTCGCATTTGAAATATTCAAATCTTACAATCATCCTGGTTTAGTACAATTCATGAAAATGCGCTTCTGAAGTTGGATAAAATACAAGTTGTACAATTCAGTCAAATCAAATTATAGTTAGATAAATAAATAAATAAACAAACAAAATAATTTTTCAGTTAATTTACCTCAAACACATTTTTACTCTTTCGTGTAGCAAAGTGCATGATTTGTTGATCCAATAGTCTTAAGGGGTAATGGTAATGCGAATAGGCTTCATGGGGTGGGTGGGTGGGGTATAGCCAAAAATCACGTATAGCACATGATAAGTGTAAACTTATAAATAAGTAACTTAAAAAACTGTCATTTAAATGCGCGGGTACAATTTGTTTTGCGGAAAAGGTATTTATAAGAGTTAAAATAGACAATTTGATATTGCATTTTACGCGCAAAATAGATCACGACTCTGAGATAGAATTGAGATATTGCATTGTAATTATTGTGTTACATGGAGACTAAGCAAGATGCAACGAGCCTTGCGTACGCTGCATGTAGCTAACATCACGATGCCATTTAATGGGGGCTGCCATATTGGTCTTTTCCCAGTTGAGCCAGTCCCTTAACTGATTGTCAGATTACACGCATACCTGTAACCCGATGGCTATCAAACTTTCCATATACAAAGTACAGTTGTGGTCGGTACTGTCAATAGCGAAGACAATTCCTAAATGTCCCTGAAATACATGCCGTGATATGACTTATTTGTTTGCTTACATGTCACTTCTTTTCCTCACTTCTTTCACCGCGTGTAGTTTTATAAATATTAATCCGCAAAGTGTATATCTTCGGGTATTTTTTAGTCCCTCGTTCCTAATACCTGTCTAAAGATAATTAAAAGTACTTGACATTATCTAATTATCTTAAATAAACCTTATATGTATGCATACATGGAATATATATTCAATTTGCTTGTAAGCATGAGAACTATTGTAGTTGTGGTATGTGTTTCCGCTAAGGTGTGAGAAGGCACTTCCCCCGAAAGCAAGAGTGGTTCAAATTAAGAAAAAGACAAATTGTAACAAAATTACAAACTGATCAGGTAATATATATGAGCAGTTGCATACTTTAGAAGAAGGTATTTCGCTCAGTTCTGTTGGATGTTACGATTGTCACTAATCGTGAATGTTAAACTAAGTATAGCGCAACATGCTTAGTGACTGTATATTACATGTATGCATGTATATATCAATGTGCTTTTGTACAGTGGATTCTACGGTGTGTCAAATAGGCCAATTGTAGAGAAAGAGTTGACACTTATTTATATTATTATTTATATACATATTAGTGGTGATTTAGTGACATTTTTCGGTATTTTGGTATATTGTTATTGATATTGTTTTGTGTGTGACATTTGAACACTGGATAAATTATTTTTTGTTATCGTTGTACAGTGTAGTCATTTGCAAAGACATGGGGTGCTTTAGAAAAGCAGGATAACAGGAGGTGGCTTAATGTGGCTGGTGGGCTACATAAAGGGGAATATTAGACCAAAGTCTTACATTTTGTACATTTAGCCTTGAACCCATTTCAAGAATACCAAGAAAGTTGTCAGAGATTTAAAATCACGACTCAATAATTAATACAGTATAGAAAACTAAATTACTAATTGTGGTAGAATAGATAGATGTACAACATGTATAGAAAGACATATGAGCAGAAAACATGAAACTATTCCAGAATGTTCATTTTGGGATCATCATAATGGTTGTCACTGAAAATTGTGTCATTATTATTATAACCAATATACATGTATAACTGTGTCATTGGCTTCATCATAAAATGCTGCTTTATTGCTGTAAAGGGGTCCCTACCTTATTTTAGGAACTACTGTCAAGGTTGTTCATGACTGACAAAGAATCCATTTTTTGCAAACAGTATGTGCAGAAAAACAGCTCATGTTCAATATATCCAAGTTTTATACACAATCCACTTCTCCTTGACACTAAATGGATTATTCATAAGTGTCAGTGACATTTCTTTTTTACTATATACAGACTCCATATTGCATTACACTGCATCAAAGTCTGTGGACAAAAAGATATGTATTTTTTTATTATAAGTTATTCTTTCACACACTCACTGCTAAATGTTACAAGATACTTATTTGAAAGAAATGGGACATCACTATTGCCATAATATTTAGCCATTTCTTCACATTCAGAGTACCATCCCCCACCCACCCGTAATGAATTGTGCATTACCAATAACCCATAAACTACGTAATACATGATACTGGCTATTTTTAATATACGAAGAATAGCGGTCCGATATCGTATTGTTTCGAACTAAATTATCATCTTTAATGTCATCTTTGATATTATTCATACAAAAAAGCACTAAATTCGGAAGAAGGCCCTACTTCATTTTATATATTTTTGTACAGAACATATTTTGTTCTTAACATGAATCGGACACGCCTTGAAGTATCCCAATCTCTGAGCATTAACTCGTCCCTTACTCCAACATGCTGACTGAACGTGATACAGATTACTGTTGGAGAGTGAGTCAAGAAGTACTTTGAAGTCCATTAAACCATTAAGAAAGAAAAAAAAAAAGAAAAGAAAAACAAACAGCAACGTGAAAAAAGTAAATATTGGAGCAGATAGATGCCTCCAGGCCTTTCCACTTTCTTCGTTTTGTTTTGTTTTGTATGTTTGTTTGTTTGTTTTTTGTTTTATTTGTTTGATTTTTTAATTTTTTTTTATTTTGTATTTATTTTTGTATAATTTGTTTTATATTTTTTTTTGGTTCGATTGTTTTCCCTTTTAATACTTGTTCGTTAGTATGTTTAGGAATTGAGCCGCAGTGGTACGATAGAACCTTCTGTGTTGTTGTGCCGTAAAACACCAGACCAAACATGTTTAAGGGTTTTATCACCAATATGTCTGTCTCTTGTGAGTCAAATGAGAACTCATAATTTTTCTCTGTTTCTGAAGAAACTATTCTCTATTATATATGTTGTCCTGCGTTCAATCGCAAACTGCATTGTCTGCAGGAAAATGATTGCGTGTGAGAAGGTTTGTCTCGGGTTTAATTTTCATTATGAGTTGAAAATATCTTAAAGGCATCAACACAAATGGCATCTCTGAATTCTTCTCGACGGTATCTCTTGAACAATTCAATGAATATTCATACCATTTATTTGAACTTAAAATAACCAAAATATAGCGATAATTTGTTTGTACAGTAATCCTTCTAATGGGAAAATGAAGCATTTTTCTTTAAAAAATCTTCATTAAAAAATATTAAAACCTTTGAAACACACAAAGTTGATTGCAAATGAATTTCTAACATAGAGCATTATTAGCAGTAATACACTTTTCTGTTCTTAACACAGGGTAATCTTCTTTTCAAAAAAGTCTGTGTTTTATTATAACATTTTTTGCTCTATTGCAGATACCTTGACGTATTTTCCTTTTTAAATAAAATTGTATTCTCATCGAGCTGTATTTTCTCAGATGTTATTATTATCATAGTAATTCGATCTTAACTGCTAGACACGTCGAGTTGGCAGCATCAGAAAATCTGGATCACGACGAGATGCGAAGCGTTGAGTAATAATCTGGATTTTCTGATCCTGACAACAAAACGTGATCTAGCAATCAAGATTGAATTCTGTGATAATTATATTTTTGGTACATACCTATCAATTTTCAGATACTATAATAAAATTCCTATACGTAACTGATACTGTAATAAAATCCCTATACGTAATTGATACTGCTATAAAATTCATATACGCAACGGATACTGTAATAAAATCCCTAGACGTATATGATACTGTAATAAAATATATGTACGTAACTGATACTGTAATAACATTCCTATGCGTACCTGATACTATAATAAAATCTCTATACGTAACTGATACTGTAATAACATTCCTATACGTCAATGATACTGAAATAAAATCCATATACATTGCTGAAAAACAAAAGAAATTGCTTAAAATATCACAGTTTTATGAATCAAACGAGTGTTGTTCTAGCCTCTTTTTGTGAGTATGGTGATGCGGAGTCAGAAAAAGTCAGTATCGTTTTCTTACTTCTAGGAAGTGACGGTAAAGTTCTGGTTCTTTCTTGAGTAAAAAATGACAGGTATACTATCAAATATATTGCAAAAATAAATATAAAACGTATATGCATGCAATTTTTTTTTTTTTATAGATCATGTAAATATTGAGTATGTATTCCACATACGATATGTATATCTGCTGACTTATCAATGTTAGACCATAAACCCGAGTCATTTTAGTGCAAACAACACAGTGGAAGTTCACTGATTGTTCCCAGAGTACGTGGAAGTGACCAGAAGTTGTACATGTTCACACTTTGGACAGATATGAAGAGAAAGAAACTCGTGATAATGGTGGCGGCGTGGGCGTACCATGAGTGACTTAGCCTAGTTTCAAACTTTTTATCTGCGCTTCATCCTTGGCCGCGCATTATATTAAGGACAAGGTATTCAACAACACCTTATGAGGGCGGATAGTTAATTTAAAAATTTCAGTACGGACAGAGTTCGTGTCTTCCAATTTTAGTGATATGTTCAATCTGTATTACGTTGACTACACCGCTGATTGAGTTTAGTTTAATTCAATCCATTTTTTGTGTACAAATGAACAGTATAAACAAAATTAGTTCAAGAACAAAATCAGTGAATACAATACAGCTACGTTTGATGTTAAAAATGTTACATATGGTATTCTGCTCTAAGATACAACAGCCTAATAACAATAATGACTCTGTTTAATTTTTTTATTTTTGTATTTACTGAGTCGCTTGTTACCTCGACAAGTCTAGACTTTTCACAAAAACATTTACTGGGAAACTGTCCAACATAAAGAATCGTCATGCTGATAACTGAAGTAAATGGAAGTAGAGTCCCCATACATGTGCACACACTCATACGTATCTATAATAGCGCAACCTTGGATAATTCTTTTGCAATCTTGCACAAATGGCAATAAGATAACTGCTGCACAGATATATGCGGATAGCTGCTGCACAGACATATACAGCGAAAGGACAAGAGTTCAAGATACCATAATGATCCCAAGTGGAGAAAAACTGGTGATTTACAAATATACTTCTGCACATTTCTCTTAGTTCATAGTTCCTATTTCAAAAGAATTAATTCTAATTAACGCATTTCAACTAGCTGACAATTAACTCTGATAGTGAAGATGACATTATCTGCTTACACATGTCAGTATCTCTTGATTGAAATTAGCATTTTTTACGCGAGTTACTGATGACACTGTAAACCAGTTTTGTTTTTTTTTTTCATAAGAAAGAATACTTGCAACTATAAGTGTAACGTGAATATGATCATAAGAAAGAATACTTGCAACTATAAGTGTAACGTGAATATGGTCCAGTACAGCGAGTTTGGACTTATGCTTGGTATACCGCAGTTGAATAAAAATTTTAAAAAATGTAATCTCGAAAAGACACCTTTATCCGAAGGCTTTTTTCATTTTCACATACTGGGCCAGCTTCTGCAGACAATCTATCCGGAAACACAACAAATTTGATACAGTACTATCTACCAAAGACGGAAAAAATAGGAAAAATCAACGATTTTTTTTATAATTTCGGATAAATTCTTGGCTTAATTGACCTGATCAAAATGAACTGAAAACGAGCGAATAGATTATGATACCAACAAGACGAAACAAGGCATATTACTTGTAAGAATTTTTCTGATCCTATCAAAGAAAGAAAGAAAATTTTTACTGATAACAAGAAATTGTGCTCTTTTTCAGATAAGTGGAGATAACACGTGTGTATGAAAAGTCTTGTCAGGACTTATTTGTATTAACATAAAAAAAAAATAAAAAAAATGATTTTTGAATCGAGTGAATAACTGATATATTTCATCGAGTGGGTGAAAATACTTAAGTTTTTAACTCACGAGATGAAATGCATTCGTTATTCACTCGTTTGAAGGAAATTTTCTTTTTATTTTATGCTCAGACGTATTGGCTAACAACATGTATAACAGACTGAAGTAGCAGATTTCTTACTGGATCCCGCGTGACAATGTCAGCGATTTACCGTTATTGTTCTTCTGTGTTTTGTGTATATTCGCACCGGAAATATAAGTAGTAACATAATTCTCCTTCCGAATTCAAGGTAAAAAAGCACATAAAAAACTGAAGAAAAAGTATTTGCACATTGTTGGATTTGAACTTCGCTCGTCTACAAGCGAGGCGGCCATACTTACCACTAGACCACGCAAGCGTCTAAAATAGCTCAACATTTCTTGTTCATAATGTTATCAATATCTATTGACGGGCAGTGAACAATTATTTATCGTATTTCACTCCAATGAAACATCACAAATATTTCGCTTGGAAAATCTAGTAATTCACGGCCTAGCATAAAATAAAGCCTATTATCGAACTCGTCCATAAAATTGTATGCAAATTTGGTAGGAAATCCAATAATCCTTGCTTAAGTTATGCTTCGGAAACAAACGTTTAGTAGAACTATAAATCAGTGGCTTTAAGAGCACCAAACGATGACAGTAGACGCTGAAAATCGAATTTATACGAAGTCTTGTTAATAAGAATAGTAAACCAAATTTAATGGAGATCCAGTAATGTCTGTTAAAGACAAGTATCGGACACCAAATGTTGAATGACTTACGGACGGATTGGCTGACAAATGGACGGAAAACGCGGCAGCTATAGGGCTCTGCCACTTTTCACGAGTGTGGCCCTAATAAAGAAATTATACTTTAAATAATGAAAAAATCACAACTATACTTAAATGGTATCGTAATAAAATGTAATAAATATTTATTTCGTAAGGTACAAAGATATATTCTATATGTAATGTCATCTTTGATGACATTAATTTTTATTTCTTGCCACGGTATACAAAAAATTGTGAATATTATCAAAACATGCAGACGATTATCCTAGAACAAGAAAATCTGAAGAAAAAATAACAACGGGACAATCACGAATCTTCATGATTCCTTTAATTTATTGACTTAAGAGCTGTTCGATTATCCAGTGCCCTACATATGACTGGTGTATTGAAGTCATGATATTAATGAGCAAAGTACGAGAAAGTGTCTCCAAGTGACCTTGGTAATCTAAGCACGTCACTTTCTGCTGGTGACCTTGAAGATCATATCTTTATCCGGATGTACTACGGCATGGGCCCAGTCCACAACGAACCTAAGATCCGGCGTCTCTGGAACGTTACTGAAGTTGAATTTGTGTAGCAATATGGCTACAGCCAGTTTCAGCTCAAGCCAAGCCAGGTGCTGGCCGATACAGATCCGGCTACCGGCTCCAAACGGAATGTACATACTTCTATGGGAACGGTCGTCGTCAAGGAAACGGAAAGGCAGAAATTGTTTAGCTTTTGCCCATACATTTTCAGACCTGTGAATACCCCAGGTGAATACAATCAGATCGCTCTGAAAGTATATACAACATATTTTTGTATTTTAATAACTTTTAATTAAATGTTGTCAGAAAAAGGTAGTAATCCCAGAGCAGATGTTGCCCCGCTATCCAAAATCCTTGCATAAAAATCGGCAATAGCTCGACATCAAAAAAGTTACTCTAGTTTTTATTACGCTGTGCATTGTTTTATTCCATCAAGAACATATCTTCGGTTTCACCTGTAATTTAATAATATCTGACAGATCCATGGGGAGTGCGGAGATCCAGAAGTCACAATAATCCTTTTAAAGCTATGTAAATTAATATTTCCACACAACCCACCCCACCCCTATCACAATGTTCTTGTGCGTAATCTCCAAATAAAGTGGAAAACTCTACTTTAGTATATGTACGTACCGAAACATATATGGAGTCCCTTTTACTTCTGTTCTGTAAATATGTTTCTTCCTCATATAAAGTATTATATTTATCGTCTGAGCTAATCAACTGGCTACTCACATTAGCTGGTATTTCCACGTTACCCAGGGTGACATTATAGAAGGTGCGGCGGCTGATGAAAGGAGCGATGGGATAGGTTCTTAGTACTTCTTTCATTACAGCCTCGGTCCTTGGTAAAGGGATGGTCGGGTCCTCACGGAGTCGTGCCATGTTCTGGTCTGCCTCTAACTGAAGCTGGTGCTGAAAGAAAATGTATTTTGGATAACAGCTCTGTTGCTGGCAGTGAGTTCCAGCTGTTACATAATTCAAAGCAATTCTTCTGGATCTGTATGAATGTAAGTTGTAAAGGGGGCACTATAAGGCCTGCAAATGGGGACCAGGTCCCCAAAATAGTCCAAAAATGGAGTGGGGAACAGAAAGGACTCCATAGTGACTTAAAGTAGTGACGGGTGAAGTGGGTCGGGGCCCCATTGTGGCCCAAAATGTATGGGAAGGAAACACACAGACGTACAGACAAACATACAGATAGACGGAATACATTCGCAAGTACGAAGAACTCAGCAAATGCAAAGTTCTTCCATCCACGGACTTGTACCATCCCGTGCTGCATCGTCATTGAAACAGAAAAGTTAATTGTGTCGCATGTGTGCCGAAATCCGCAATCAACATGAACCCTGCGGTAAAGAACACGACGAAATGCGCGCTTTGACAGGAACGTTGGCCAGTTTGGAAATGTTCCACGCTCGAGATACCGTTTGTTAAAAGTAGACGAAATCTGGCACATCCCCAACACGGAACAACATCAACGTAAATCGAGTCCAGGCATTTTTTTTCTGGATACGCCAACGAGTTCGGGAAATTGAAGCAAGTGGCCAGCGACGATCCAGCGTGGTGACACACATAATAAGAGAAAGATGCATTCAAGCGCTGTTATCGATCGGTGGATGGAATCGATTCGTAACACATCGAGTGCAAAGAAGGAAGAAGGGCATTTTGCCAAACTCATGTTGACCTTTTTTGTGGGAACAACAAGCTCAACGCCCAATTATGCCTACGAAAGAATACTTTACGGATCCGTTTCAATACTTCTAGTTTGTAGACGATCAAACACGTTAAAGTCGTACGAAATGATCTTGTCATCGTGAATTACGAAGAGACACTAGATTTTGTCGACCCTAATAAGTTTGCCAACGGGATCATTGCTGCTTACGTGACGCCAACGCCCGTTTGAATTTGTACTCGGTTCTGGAACCCCTAGGCGATCGCGTGTTTTACTCGACACGGGCAGCTGTATGTGCATCAATCGGCATGGATGATATTACCCATCAAAGACGAATGTTTAGGGGCCTGAACCGAACAAGAAGACACCATTCTTAGTTGTGCCAAAAAATTAATTGTTTTGTATGTTAGATGTTAGAATCCAGAGAGTCTGGAGTCATGGCTGTATCGTCTGTCCTCAAAGTCATCGAAGCAATGTCAGACCGTCAGAGTTGATAGGCGTGGTATCTCCGCCATGCATTGAACATGTCGATTGCAGGACCAAGCGGTTGTGATAAAACCAATTTCGTCTGTCGTTTGATCGAACACAAAACAACTCTTATTAAATCGTCCTTCACAACGCATTTGAGATTTCGTACCAGTTTGTTTTACGATTGGGCTCACAATGGAGGTCCAGTGATTTACGCGTCGTCATCGTTGTTTCCGTCCGTCTAAAAATTTAAAAACCTCAGTCACTCAATCACTCACTTACTTACAAGTGATACTACCATTGCCGTTCATCATGACATCACTTAAATTCAGTCCGGCCAAACTGACTTCGCGTACTTTATGCCATCAGTCGTGAGAAAAATGCACGAGTACTTTCCTGCTTGTTAGAAGCTACATTCAATGAAGTACTGAGCTGGTTTACTTTGATTGCTGCAAGGAATCATCCACATTCCAAAACAAACATAACGCTTGTTAGAAAAAGCAAGATGGAATTAACACAACTTAGAACCAATACTGGGACCAAGAGACAAATTATCTTTAAACTGGGTGGAGGTGGATTTCTATGAGGTGTCATTATTCGTTCACTGGAATCGCAATGCGGGAAAGGAGAAACCAAAAACAAAGACAGAAGCACAAAATAAGACAAAAAGAACGCCACTAGAAGCAAGAAATTGTATATGAAAACAATAAACAAAAGAAAACAGAGAAGTAAAAGAAGGAAACCACAGCAGCTGCCAAGAAGAAAAAGACGCCGACGAAGACAACGACAGCCAAGAGAAAGAGAGACAGTGCAGTCAGAACGTATACATACTAACGGAAACTTCGACCAGCAGCTACTGGAATAACGGCAGAAGAAGCATCAGCAACAGCACCATCACCACTCTCAGTAGTATCCACTCCGTTTTTGATGATGCCAGTTAAACCAGATTTAAGACAGGTGTCTCCAAATCAGTTGATGACACGGCCAACACGGACACCTGTCAATAAAGCAACTCTTCCTGCTTCTCATTCTTCTTCTTCTGCTGATGTTGCCGCTGCTACTGCTACCGATAAAAATGGCTTCGCCAAAGAAAAACGTGTAAGACTGAGTCCGCTGAGAACTCACCTTTTTCTCATCTTTTGTTCAAGTTAAAGCTCGTACGACGTACTGACGACATGTGTAGACGAGTACAAGTATAAAAGGAAATGTTTTTAATATTTTTGCATCAGTGCCATAGACAAGAAGTCATCCAAAAATACCCCACCATTGCATCGTTGTCGTACTAGTACTGAAATAGAGAGGAAATGAAAACCGCTTCGTTTGACCAAACACTGGGATGTGTTGTCTGTGTTAACCACAGCTAAACCATCGAAGCGAAAATAGATCGTTCAAAATACTCACAAAGAGATCATATATACCCAGTCCGAATGCTGTTGTAAAGTGCGGAAAGGAACCGTTCCGTTGAAGAAGACACAGAAACGGCGATTAGCAAGATATCGTCACGTCCTTCGAAAAATGGTGAAAAAGAAAATGTAAGTGACCCAAAAGAAACAAGTGCTCGTCCAACGTGGATGGTTTCTTCCGATGCTCATGGCACCGTTGTTGGCAAAAGTAGTCGCTAACATGTTAAGAGCGGTAGCCGGTCCTATTTTAGGATGAGTCCTCAAATCCGTTTTGAAATAAATAAAAAAAGACGGTTAGCTCTCGAATAATGTACGTTATATAAAACTTTACCTCATGAAATGACGAAAATTAACTTAGGTCCCTAGCAAACGCTTTATCGACCGCCACCACTAGTACCCGCCGCCAAATCCTAATGTAACCGAGTCGATTTTGATGGATTTGATCGGACTTGTCAGAAACGGAGAAACCGCAAGGGTACGGACAACTGTTGTAACGTCTTCAAACATTCACCAGAAAGGTTTAGACGAGACAGCAAAACCACCTCAGAGTGCCATCAGAATGTAGTGACCGAGAGAAATATACAGCAACGGAGATGAATGCAACTGCAACCGAAACAGACTCCTTGAAAGACGATACGTTACGAAAGCAAGTGCAAGAAAGCGTTCCCAAAGGGGTGCAAAGTAAAGCGCGTTTGCTTCTACACATTCTAAGCGATTTATCTCTACGTGTCCTTCGACAAACATTGCCTAGTGAATCAGGGAAAACCGATTTTTGAATCCAATTTGGTGGACTTGATCAATGATGCGCCCGTATACCGTAAACGATCTGAAATGGTGAGATGGCATTTATTCTCCTTAGAACTGAGTGAAACCAATATTCCTCTAGAAGAGGCAGGAAATTCACAACGTTGGCGAGGGATTCAAAGTCATCAACTTGAATGTCAATGTTGGGAGAAAGAGAGAAACACAAGGAGAAGGAAAGAGGAAATATGGAAGATTTCCAAACACCGTCGGCTAAAACGCCCACGACAAAGATGACTACGACGCGTATTGCAGCTACGTTGAAGCCCTCACCGATTCAACAAGAAATGAAATCGCGGGTCAAAAGCATTATGTCGACGCCATCCCCATAAGTTCAAGAGAAGAAGAAGTGAGAAAAGAACCGACAACACCCGTTTTCACATCATCCTATTGCTCGTCGTACACGCAGAGCATCACAGCAACAACAACAAAAGGGCATTAGAAACTGGTTGACCTACTGAACATGGGCGAACTTTTGACTAGCATTTACGATGACCCCTCAAACGCTTCAGGCTACAGAAGAATTAAAAAATTATATCGTGATGCGAAAGCGTACCTCTTCGCGACGTACGACGGTGGCTGCATAAACAATTGACGTACAGGTAACACAAATCGATTCGACGTAAATTCTAAAAAGTCAGACCATCGTTGTCATCCTATACTCGCGTTGTAGACGGGAGTTTAGGTTCGCATAAGGAAAACTAAACATACTTTCGAGAAAGAATATTTACCCGACGGGTCGACATAACTATTTCGCGTGACCAGACATGTCCGTAGACGCTACCCACCAGTCTATAACTTGACAGATATGAAAGGAGAAACCTTAAAAGGAGCGTCTTACTTACCCGAGCTACAACGAGTGACCAAGAATGACAACAATGTCTACAATATCAAAGCATCCACAACGAAAGAACACGCAAAGTGGGAAAACATGGCATTAAAGAAGTGAAAGTACGTTGGAAAGGCTATCCACCTAGTTTCGATTTTTGGATTACTGCCTCGCAAGTCATTGATTATTTAAAGAAGAAAACACGAAACGGCAATCCAAGGAACAACAAGAACGAAGTGGAACGTTCGGAAAGTAGCCTTTTTAATAATCCGGCTAGTCGGACACGAGAAAGATAGAAACATGAATAAGGACAAATTTACTTGATTTTACCCAGCGACAGTTCTCTGGACGCGCTTCCCACCAGCAAGTTTTGCTTTCTCGCGCCGACTCTACTTCAACCCCTACAGCTAGAATATGAAGCCCATTGGAAAGTGGCATTGGTGAAAATCATTCATCTGACCCAAGTCTTGAATATCACCTGGAATCAAAATCGTAGAAATACTAGACGAACAAGCTCAGACAGAAAGAAAAACGCAATCGGCAGTCAATTCCAAACTGAAGGTGTACGAGATACGAATTCCTGAGGGATATTATTTGAATGCTCGAAAATCTCGTCGATGCGATTTGGAATTTATTCAATGATCAGTTTCACGGGGCACTTGCGAGAACCAACAAAAGCATGAATATCGACTATCAAGCATCATCTCATCTTCTGCAAATGGATTTTTCCCACGGCAAAAAGTTGTCCATAAATTTTCTCCGACCTTGCTTGCTATTCTGGCTGGAAACATGGGTCTAGCTTCCCCAACGGTTCTTCAAGTATTTTTGATATTCCATCGAACTGAATATAGGACTCAACTCACTCTTTGTGTACTCGGACGTTGTAGAGAACAACGTGATGGGAAACATAGCTACTTTGATGCTTAGCGTGAAGAAGGTAACACCTATCACGTACACCGAGAATTTGTTCACTCGCACTATTTTCTCATCAGTAACATGTACTTTGACATTGTGAATATTGCTATAAAAGGAAATCCAGGACAAGATATTGCATTCGCCAAAGGAAATGTCACCGTGAAATTTCATTTTTTAAAACGGTTCTCTAATGATTTATAACCCATATATCTCTATATAGAGGAATAAATCGACATCGCGGCTACGGTTTGGGCAGTATGCCTTTCGTACTGCCAATTTTGAAACCTCTCTTCCAACAAGGACTGAATACCTTGAATCGTCATGCCCTTTCGCAAGGAAAACAACTCATTTAAAACATGATAGTCCACAGACAGAATCCCAAACAGACGTTACGAAATGGGAAGAAAAATGTGTTGATACAGACAGGAAAAGGGCTCTTTAGACCCAGAAAACTCCTACAAAATTAAACCACACGCCTGTTAAAGCTGTTGCTCTGACACCCACACAACAGCAAGGATGCGGCAAGAAGAGACGTTTATAAAAACTAAGACAACACAGCCACGACAAGAAGATGAGACGCAGAATATATAAGACCTGAACATTTTCGAGTACAGATTGTTGTGAATACTCCAAGACGGAACTCGACCTGTTTGCCATGCCAGCCACGACGATGACGATGTAAGAGTACCAGTGGGATAATACAATCCAATGTCGTCCATTACCTAGATGGCCCCAATCGAGTTTAATAATCAAGAGACAAGTCAAAGACTACATCAATCTGAATAACAAAGTGAAAGTGGTCAAAACCAACATTACGAATCCAAATCAAAATACCATGCATGCCTTTTTCAATGAAGTGGGCATACGTAGAGAATCTACACAGTCAATGATTTTCCGACCGACAAATGAAAATCAAGTAAGCTCGGCATTTGGAAACGATGGCTCGTTTGCACCTGGACATGTGGCTGCAAGACAAGTTTCTGTTGAACGCAGTCGATATTCGTCTGAAACTGAATCAGATTTGCAGTCTTCCATCTGATGTCCAACTGTACGTGCGACGCCAGTAAGTCTTACCCAGAGTAGGAAATTAAACCAGTCATACCCTGACCAAGAACACCACAATGTATCCAATACCACGAGTGGAAGTAATAACCGTCACCATAGCTGCTGGACTCCGACTCAAGACTGAAGATCATGTATTCCAGAGTCAGTTGCGCAAATATCTCTTCATTGGCATTGTCTGCAATGCATTTCTCGACGGCACTTTTGATCGAAACCCTTTCAATTTGTATCACTACAACGTCTACAAGATAGAAATCTCCCGAAATGGACAGACTTGTGTACCAGACCCTTTGAACCCAAGTTTAATCGCAAGAACTACTTGAGATTCTACCTGTCCATGTTTTAAACCACAGGACAATTGTGTACCAACAGCACACAAGGTATTGCAGTCGAAGACTAAGCGGGAGTTTGCCTCTTGTGGGGATTCGATTTCACACCAAATGAAGGCAGTGAAGAGGAACATTTCCACTCTATAAAACGGGGACAACTGCGTACATAATTTCAGTTTGCTTAGACACTTGACAACACTTGACAACACAGTGAACGTAATCTTGTTTGTCGAATTCAACAATTCTGTCAAAATCAACAGTCTGGAAGAAGTGATCCTGAATACTAAACACTCCTACTAGTGGAAAATGTGGTTATGGAAAACTCACTCATGTAAACAAGCGGCCAAGAAAAGCACAGCAAAGTCACGCTGTGGGAAGAGGAGACAGAGAAGAAGAAATATTGGTACGATGATTGGAACAAGAGAAGGCTAAACACCTTGCCAAGATAAAACAATATCACTGACGTCAAATTGAGCATCCTAGTCAAGTAAACCACAGATGTTTGACGATGAGCCGAGAAGAAAATCTGGAGCAATTTCTGGATGAAGATTGGACTCTTATAAATGAAAGAAACTCCTGAACGAGTGTTATAAACACTTACTACAAATTTCGAAAACACAACTGACTCGCACAGAGATGAAAGGCGTCTTAGCCCTCTAGCAGCAGGATACGAACCTCTCCTCCTATCTCACTCATCAGTTTAAAGAAAAAGTCAACTTAGAGATTTTCGCCTACCAATACCTGTGAACACTTTTGTCCGGGAAGGAATAAGGACAAGTGTTGGTCATCATATCATACCATACCACTCCACATCCCCCTATGCGTTTGTTTGCAACAGTTGGTGTTTGTCTGTAAGGAAGTATGTTTGTCTTTAAGGATATAGGATATATGTTGGTCTGTTAAGGTGTGAGTTTCTTTATAAAGACGAGTGTTGGTCTGTAATAATGTTTGTTGGTTTGTAAGAAAGAGTGTTTGACCGTCAATACTGGTGTTTGTATGTCATTATGTGTCGTTGTTCGTCTATCCGTTTGTTTATCTGCACGTCTATGTGTATCCTTCCCCTTCACTTCACCACTTCACCCTCCACCACGTTTGGTCACTATGAGGGGGGGGGGGACATCTCTTCCGCACTCCATTATTGGGCCACTATGAGCGCCCGGTGGAAGGCTGATGGAATACCTTTACATGAAAATTTTTACTTACATGAAGTTCGGGGTAGGCAGTCAGAAGGTAAAAAATCACAGGTATTGTAGAAGCCGTGGTCTCTGAGCCCGCCATCAGGAACAACTTCATGTTGTCACGTGCCTGGAAACCAAATGATAGTTGCGAAGGGTAAAATTAATAGCCGGATAGTGTAATAAAAGATTCTTTGTTTCTACATGCAACTGGTTTAATAGAATTAGTTATGGACATAGGCCATACTGCGATAAGCAGGTCAAACTTTTGGTATGACAAAGCAATGCTAGCAAAAACTTGTGTTGTTGAAGATAAACAGCTAGTTTCGAGTGAGGCCTGCTAAATATAAGGCAGAACCTTATGGGCATTTGTCCCCAAAGAGGTCGGTTTGTGAACCCCGAACAAATAAGCCGAGAAGACATAATCTTTTGAGATACTTGATATTAAAGTCCTAATTTTCGAAATAGGCAAAAATAAATTGTGATTACACCACAAATTGAAACTGAAATACAGCATAATTTAAGTAAGTTTGCTTAATTTTTAAATGGAGGGGGGGGGCCGACTTTAAAGCAGTACATATAGTTATCAAGGAGCGCATTTGAGTACCCTCGCATTTTTTTCTCCGAAGAATTGTATTATAAAACAAAATCTTTTTAAAATGACGGAGGTACTCAGCTGTGTTCTTCATAAAAATAATTACTTTTTCACCAAAATGTAAAATGCGGTTTGCAACTTGTAGTGCTCTTATGGTCATGAACTGAAATTACAACAATAAAGATCGTGGTCAAATTAGCTCAGTGGTTAGACTGTAAGGAAAGTTATTAAATGCAATCATCTGTTTGCTTAGTGTTTTTTAATGTTCGGTTCTGACTGATTTTATAAAGTATATCGTATGAATGATTGAAGTCTTGTTTAAAACTAGATTCACATTTACTGAATACTTTATATTATGAAAGGATGTTTCGTCTAGAGTATCGATAAGAAAATGTTTAATGTATATATTTTTTTTTTATTCACGAAGTAGTACATATATTAGAGTGTCTGGACACAATATAGAATTTACACTAACAACACTAAAAAGAAAGAAAAAAATTATAGTACACTAGTTCAACACACCTACCAACTAGTGTAGATACGACAACACTGAAACAAAACTTAAATAACATTCTTCTAGCGCACTAACGCAGAGAACACAAATATTAATTTAAACTTTTTTTAATATCTCTTCACACGAACATTTGTTGCCGCATTCGACAACAAAGTTTCCAAAAGAGAGATCGATACTATCACTAGCGCAATTTCGTTAAAGAATTTAACCCAAATTCTTATTAGTAGTTGACCGGTTCAAACTGTGGGAATAACATATAAAGCAGCCTAATTGGGGTGATGTTATATATTGCATCATACACTCCCCAGGTCTATCTTTTAGACAGACACTTACACCAGTGTCGCATGCCAAATTGCGAAGGAATACAGAGCATTTCACGTTCAAATTTGTAACAACACATTTAAGTTATTTATTATTTATTTCTTTAAAAAAAGGATCGTATTTGTTGAATATTTTGTAGAATTCAAGCGCAAAATGTCTAAATCTAGAGGTACACCGAGGTCGTAACGGCTTTGGCGTTACATATTCGTATTTGATACTTTACAATTAAAGCAACATTTTTGTATATCTGTGCGCTTTTGTTATCATAGTTGATAAAGATGAAAAGTGCTTTATATACTAAAGCACTGTATTGAAACACATAAAGTAAAAAGAGTATCGAAGACTTTTACGACGTGGTGAAAACATCTAGCTGAATACTGACATCTCCACAACAAAATCTGTCCGAAAATCTAATAAAATGGAACAACATACCCGTTGATATGTGTTTTCTACACACAACAAGTCTGTAAAGGATCGGGCAGAAGCCTCTGATCAACTTTTTGCTTGGCAATTAACATACCCGTTGGTATGTGTTTTCTACACACAGCAAGTCTGTAAAGGATAGGGAAGAAGTCTCTGATCAGGTTTTTGCTTGGCAATTAACATACCCGTTGGTATGTGTTTTCTACACACAGCAAGTCTGTAAAGGATAGGGAAGAAGTCTCTGATCAGGTTTTTGCTTGGCAATTAAGAGTTAAGGAAACCACAGAAAATCCTGTTAAAAATTGAATAAAATAGAACCAAATACCGGCGGTGTGTTAATAAACAAGTTACGTGTGTTGTACTTAAAAACTGGAAAGTGAAATCCTCTATATTCCTTCTTAATTAGACATGCTACACTGATGTAAAATTCTCTATAGACTATATACCGGGCAAATATATGATGTAATTAATATACGATCTCTGGACTTAGGCTGCTTTACTTGTTATTTTTTACAGTGAGAATTTGTGTCGAACTCGTAAACAGACTTGCGCTAGTGATAGTAGCGATCTCCTTTTGGGAGATTTTGTCGCCGAAGTCTACAACGAATATACGTGTGCAGAGATAAGAGAAAAATTCAACTTAAGATAAATTCATTTTGTGTTCACTGCGTTAGTCAGCTAGAATATGTTTTTTCTCAGTGTTGGCGTATCCTGCACGAGTTGCTTGTTATGTTCTTATAGTGTGCTATAAATGTTTTTTAGTGTTGTCATATCTATATGCGAGTGGGTTGGTGGAACATTTTAAACTATGATATACTGTCACATCTATACTACTTCATGATGTGTGTAGCTGTATTTTGTATCTATAAGGAAAGAAATGATGACATAAACAGAGACAATCAATGAAAAATTGCACGTCATTTATTTATATGTATTATGAAATGAAAGACAAATTACATGTTTTGAAAAATATTTCTTGACGGACAAATGTATCCTAGTTTGTATAAATGGCAAAATCTCATACAAGTTATACGTTATACGATATATTTATAACTTTCATACTACTGTTAGTTCTCTAAAATATATTTATAACTGTCATACTACTGTTAGTTCTCTAAAATATATTTATAACTGTCATACTACTGTTAGTTCTCTAAAATATATTTATAACTTTCATACTACTGTTAGTTCTCTAAAATATATTTATAACTTTCATACTACTGCTAGTTCTCTAATATATATTTATAACTTTCATACTACTGTTAGTTATCTAAAATATATTTATAACTTTCTTACTACTGTTAGTTCTCTAAAATATATTTATAACTTTCATACTACTGTTAGTTCTCTACAATATATTTATAACTTTCATACTACTGTTAGTTCTCTAAAATATATTTATAACTTTCATACTACTGTTAGTTCTCAAAATATATTTACTGTTGTATATATATTGTTGGAAAAAGAGTGCAAAGATAGTGTCGAAATACCACAAAGTTATTTTTCTCTTTCTCTATTTCGAATCTATCATAATCAACATTACATTTATTACATACGGAAAGGTAATTCTGGACTCACGTAAATAGAGCTATGAATGTACTATTGACGTCACACTGATGCGTCCAGTCATGCAAAAACCGTTGACCTGAGTTTAAACATGTTAAGGTAAAAGGTTCAACCTGATTATGACACGAAAAGGAAGACGCCAACAGTACTATTGCCCTTCGGGTTTTTTCTTTAGATTTTCGTTTCATATCGTACAGTGCATCATTTTCTACATGAAATGTACTTACAAATATTCATCTTCAAGTCGGCTTTATATTTGTTCCCATTATTTTCCGTGTTACAGGTTCTTTTCTTTTAATTGTCGGTATGACAGTTCATTTATTGCTTTATTATCAATGATGTTGCTTAAGTTCGTACTACTCTGGTCTCAGAGACAATTTTAAAAAAGTACAAATCATGCAGATATTAGAAGAGCAATATCCCTACCTGCTCAAAGCCACAGGCTTCGTGAAGCTTCTTAACAAATCTTTTCTCTTCCCCTGGGCCCTCTTCCTTGTTTAATGCATCTTCCAAGATGGCTGTGGTCAGTTTTTCAAAGTCTTGGTTAGCCTGGATGAATTCTTGCCCCTGATCGCTGATCTCCCCTAGAGCATAGCAACGATGTAGTATAGTGGTCAGACAGTCCAGCAACTTAACCTGCCTACCCTCTAGCGCGAAAAGGTCCAAATCAAGGAGCACGTGGCCCACTACATCCAAAGCAAACCGTTGAGACCATTGAGTTATGTTGATGTTTTCCTGTTTTTCTGATTTGTGTAGAACTTTCTCACAGAGATTATCCACATCTATGAGGATCAGCTTTCCTCTCTCTTCTATACTGGTTTTCCTGAAGATGGAAGCAATTGCCCGCCGAACTTCGGGACTTTTACTAGATGACCCCAAAAACGTCTCCTTAAGCGGCGAATTCTTCAAGTAATCCTCCGCCCCCTTTTCCAGTTTGTTAATTGCTGTGTGAGCCAGCTTAGGATCAAATATGTAGATCTTTGTTTCATAACGGAAAAGGCCATATCTGTGGTAAAAGTCTGTGAGAAATTCCAGTTTTTGGAGCTTCTCGTCTCCGAAGACAAGACTCAAAAGAAACTGCAAAACACCTCCAGGTTCAGGTATACCGTTACCTTTTGGAAAGACCTGTTGAAGTGAAAGTAAAGAGAAAAAAATCACGATTCTATCACACGTCATTATTATTATGACCAATCATTAACCAATTTTATAATTTTTTTAATGTGTTTGACATCACGTCATAATATCAAAGGTAAAGTGTGATGCATCCGAACCTGCTGCGAAATCATATCGCTACACTATTTTCCAATCTATTTCGTAAAAACCATTGATTCGAGAAGGTTTGGTTTTGTTTTTAAAATTATTTATATGAAATGGGCATTCATATGAGATCCTCTTTATATGTTTATAAAAGTTACGGAACGGAGTGTTAAGGTTATAAAACAATATTTTATTCGAAGATCTAGAAATTAGGTAAATCTGATGCTTCATAACAAACATGACATCAAAACAAAATCTTTTTTTCAAAATCATCTTGGTTTAACAAGTTAGAAGCGGTTACATGCCACCATCGTCGTTTTTTATGCCATCATCATCATCATCATCATCATCATCATTATCATCATCATCATCATCATCATCATCATCATCATCATCATCATCATCATCATCATCATCATCATCATCATCATCATCATCATCATCATCATCATCATCATCATCATCATCATCATCATCATCATCATCATCATCATCATCATCATCACCGTATTAAGCGTGATCATTTCCGTCACCATCATCTCCATCAATTCATGAACATAATATCTTCGGCCTCTTATGATAAAGTAATCATCTTTTTATCTAAAAGTGTAGCTGGTGTTTTCTGACTGTATTATTGCACAAGAGTTATGTAGGACTGTTATAGCATTGCTTACTGATATAGCATTGCCTATTGTTATAACATTGCCTACTGTTATAACATTACCTACTGTTATAACATTGCCTACTGGTATAACATTGCTTGATGATATAACAATGCCTACTGTTATAACATTGGCTACTAATTTGAACCAGAATATATAAGTATATATATATATATATATATATATATATATATATATATATATATATATATATATATATATATATATAATTTGCTGATAACATTTACATATTTATACGCATTCAGTCAAAACAAAATTCTTATTTGCAATCTGTATCCTATGTTGTAGTAAAAATATTGGAAACAGCAACATAGTGTAGAAATGAATGTATCAGTTGCTGTGTTTTTTAATCATATACGTTATTGTTCTGTTCCTTTCTTTTTATTCTTTTCTTCTTTTTTTCCGAAAATTCTCAAAATATATCACTATTTTATGACAGTTAGTCCTGTTCACTAACCTTTTTTTACAACATATGTTTGAACAAAATGTTTTATTTAATGTAGATGAACGTGTAAGCTATCTTTTTATGGATTAGTGTTTAAGTCTTAGTGTTCAACAAAAAGACAGGCAGACATGCAGACAGATTTATTCATAAGTTGTTGAATTGATCAATTTCTTGATTGATGAAAACCTATTTTTTGGACGTATACCACACTCTGCTGAGTAAATAATTAGAAAAATAAGTTAAAATAGAAAAGTACTATTAGTTTGCCTGTACGAAGTACAGAAGAGTTGATGTTATACCCCAGGCGTCGTCCGTAGTCAGATTTGACATTGTAAAAGTTTTGTTGGAATTCCACTGATTCCAGTTGTATGCATTATATCATCATTCAACTTTGTTAGGGTATTCCTTGCATAATTCTGAAACCCCAGTCAGACAGACAGACAGGGAGATGTGCACTTATACGTCAGATAAATTAATCAGTGATAAAACAATGCGTACTTGTGTACTCACATTGCACAGAAATTGTGGGTACTGAACTTTATCGAGTTCAATTTATAAGTCAACTTCGTTCAATTGTTTCTACCGGCCAAGTACTGATTAAATAGGATCACCAAATGGTCTTGTCCCAGCCCCATCTGTTGGTTCATAGCTCTTCGCGCACTATGATGTCATTTGGTGCTAAATTCACGTGACAGAGAGAGAGAGACAAAGAGAGGGAGGGAGGGAAAAAATTTGTGTACTCACCAAGTTGAATATAATTTTCCACACTTGCAATATGTTAAGTCCCACTGTGTGCAAAATGCCCATTTTAGTTCAATTCCACACACTTTCCTGAAAATTACTTTTGTACATTGTATTTTACTTAATAATCACTTGATACAATATCAAATTAAATATCTTAAGTAATCTAGTGTGGACTAAAACGATGCTTGTAAATTGGAATAAAGCGTGATTATATTTTAATGAAGATGATACAATTACATGTGTACATTTGTACTCTTTTATTAACCAGAAAGCGATATATATATATATATATATATATATATATATATATATATATATATATATATATATATATATATATATATAATATGAAAACTATACTTGCTAACTTAACTGTCAAGACTGAACTTTGCGGTTATAATACTGTAGATTATATTCCATTATCAATGGCAAACAAATGATAATTAAGGTTAGTCAGTGATAGGAGTATTATAACAGTATTAACAAATGATGTTTGCAAACTTAACGTACCTAATGTCTGTCCGATATAAAGCCAATCTTACCTTGTTAAACAGCTAAGACTGATCTGGCTCCTTTAGCATGGGATCGTTCCTTTCCTTCACAGTGACAAAAATGATAACCTATGATTATAATGCAAACAAATAGAGTTTTGATGTAACATTTTATCACATTTTGGTGATAATTTAGAAATATTCAAAACTGCTATGCCACGGAATTACAAAAATCATGTATGCTGAAAATTATTTAGAGATACCCATGGAAGATATATTTGTCTGTTTAAGTGAAATTATCGATTTGTTTTGTTCTTATACAACCAAATTGCCTGGAATTAAATACTGGTGATATCAAAAATAAAACAATAATTGTCTGAACATAATTTAAAAAATAATATTTAAAAAAATATTGCTTATATGTCACATAGAAAGTGTACAAAGTAATTTGAATACAATGGCCGGTCCCGTTGTTAAATCTGTTATCTAAAGCTATCTGTGAAATTTTGATATCGTGGCAAACACTCATAATTAAGCTGATCACCGCTCCTCTCCTCACTCTAATAACATGGCAAACGACAAGGAACCCACCCTCACACAGGCTATTGTCAGCTACGATGGAATCTTCAAGGGGATGTACGACGAATCTCTGCGAAACATGTTTCAGGAAGGCAGGAAATTGTTTTCTGTTGGTGAATGGGAGAAAGGGAAAGCCGTTTTTGTGCAAGCTTTGGAAAAGGCTGCGAGTGCCGAGAATGACAAGAAAACTCTTACTCTCATGCTGAGCGAAATAAACCGGTATGAGGAATACAAGATAGATCCAAGTACAGAGCCCGCCAACACAATAGTCTGGGGTACCGTGACCAGCAGGAAGTTGTGTCGTCTGGTCGAGCCCGTTTTTGAACTGCCGCAAAGCATTTTCTTCCTGGACATTGGCAAACCAGGGCAGCCAAATTATGTCCGTATGCTGGGGAGAAAGATTCTATCTGATCTTTGGGTAAAATTCAAAATCCCCGAGATTCACTGCAGCTTTATTACAGCCGATATGATTTTGGGTGTTTACCAAGATGAAAGGGTCGGTGAATCAAATGTTTCTGTTTTCTACAACCCTTTGACAAATCCAGAAAAGCTTTTCGTAATGGACAAAATCATAAAATCAAATGGCAACGAGGCAGAGCTGATTTTCCCGTTTTCATTGCTTAGAGAGTCAACGCGGAAGGAGCATTGTTCCCCTCCAGAAGGATGGGTCATTGATGACGCTTTTGCCGTAATGCTTGGTTGTGGAGAAGATAGAATACGTCAGTACACCATTGAATTTTTGAAGTCAGCGAACTTATGTAGGCCTAAATTGTATGATCCAGCTTGTTCCACTGGTGTCTTCCTTTCCACCCTTAAGAAAGCATTTCCAGACAGCTATACTATTGGCCAGGACCTAAGTGCACAAATGGCTGCCATTTCCAGCGAGCGCGTCGACGAAGTGTATTGCGGGAACGCTATGAACCCTCTAATAGAGGCGGAAACTGCAGACGCTGTCTTCATCCGGTTCTTGAACTCAGAAGTGGTTAAAGCACAAGAAGCTGAAGTGCTGTTGCAAGCAGTTCTACTCACTGTCAGGAAAGGTGGATACATGGTGACATTTGGGCATACACCAGTTTTGTTGTCATCTTCAAACTTTAAAATGCTGGAAGACTTTGAATATAAGCAGTCAATTGGTGTGGCTGTGGATAAGTCAGGAATATTTCAATATTATGTTGTACGAAGAAAGTAACAGTTGATTTGAGCTGAATTGCATTGTATCATGCATTATAGCTATTACTATTGTAATTTTCATCCGCACTCATAGCAAATAAATTTCATTACTTCTTAGCGGAAAGAAAACCCGTCTTTTCTTTTTAGATTCGAATAGCCAGTGACTATGCTGACCATGCAGCGAAACAATGTTGTTACTCGCACCCGAATAAAAACACCGCCCTCATGTATACTTGGGTTACGATTTACTTGAAGTAATCGTAAGTTCAAGAAGATACTATATCTGGGATAAATTCGATCCCTACAGATGGCGCACATATCTTATTACTGATTTATCTTGATGAAGTCACTAGTTATATTCTTTTGTTCTAACTACCTTCAGCCATGCGAGCGTTCACATAAAATGCATCATAACAAAATAGCTCTGTACAGCTTTGTTCCTTTTATTCATGTTTTTTTTCTTCTATCGTTTTTGTAAATATCCACAATCTGATAGATTCTGTAAAATAATTACGGTTGTGTTTTGTTCTTGTGTCGTTTGTGTAACCGTCAGATGTACAACAGGTAGATTCTGAAAGCGCTTAGGCTGGATTCACACCAGTGTTGCACTGTTGTTTGTCAGTTTTTGTTTCTCTCTCTCTCTCTCTCACACACACACACATATATATAGATATATATATATATATATATATATATATATATATATATATATATATATATATATATATATATATATATATAATTTGATTTCTTGGTTATACTATGTAATTATTCCATGCTTAGGTACATTTAAATTGTATCCAAATATTCGTCTGTTATCTTATTTATTACCATCCTTCAGACCAACTTACTGAAGGATTAAACGTATTATTTCCGGCGAACTATCGTGGACAAATCAAATGAAGTTAAGGTCGGTATTACTTGAATAGAAACTGTAGAAACTATATGAAATAAAGATTCTATCAGCGTATATTTAATTCGTTGTTGCTGGTGAAAGTTGTGTTACTTCACGTGGGACACGTATAGATTACACAAATACCATATATGTAACTGATCAGGCTTAGATAGAAAATTTAAAAAATAATAATCGCAGAAAATGTTTCTCACATTGGCCGTCAAAAATAATAGCTCTGTAACTAGACCTAATCCCCCACCTCTCTCTTTAACACGCTAGCACCCACACCTAAACACTTAAACATAATTACACATAACGTAATTACACATACGCACATGCGCATACAGTAGCCTGCCCTTAGTATCACTACACCAAAACTTCCACTCTTTAATTGCGCTACAGAAAAAAAGAACGGTGAACAATAAGACATAAAAAATACTGCGATGAATTGAAGCGTCGAATTTCACGAAAAGTATTGGATTGAATCTTCTTTTCAAACTGAATGAACAATAAGATGTATACCAATAGTCATCCCTGAGGGGAATACAAGAAGTTTAGATTATATGTATATTTTCCAAAAACTGAGACTAAGTGTCGACTAACTCGTAATTACCACTGCACAACATAATATTTTCTCACCCACAACTCTAATGGTGGTCGCGATACATAGGAACCACTATTTACTTCTGTCGTTATCACGTCATCTCAGTGTCACATTCAGGTCTTGCCTGTGCTAGAAAGCACAGGAATCGCAAGTTGAGTTCGCGTTTTGTCCCACATCCTCGCCTTTGTTGTATCACATAAATTTAAAAGGAAAAATCAAAGGTTAACAGAGTGTCCTTTTCAGCGACGAAACCACAAGCTTGCTATGACAAGCTTTTGCAAACTGTGTGGTACATCCTTATTAGGTTTCAAATCTTTCTCTCCTGTCATCGACAGACCACTGTTGGATCAAAGTGTATATCTAAATGTGCTATCGCCCCCTCGCCTGGTCCGTATTTATTACCATCAAACATAGGCAGAATTTTATTTACATAGGTGTTCTATTAAGTCGGTGTAGAAGTTGAAAATATAGGGGCAGTAATTACACTAGTCCATTTAGTTATAATGTCAAAGCTAAAGAGAGACGAAGTTACTCTATTAAATTGCCTTATAGTGTATTGTGACCGTATCGTTTAATGTCATAGCTTCTGCTATTGACCGTATCATAAGCATGACATCGACTGTATCACAAAAGTCAATATGTGCTTAATAAAAATGCATGGAAGAACAAAATTTAAATAATTTTTGATAATAATTATTTTATGTATGTGCACGTAATAGATGCTGCCATCAATGATTTGTATAGGGGTAAACGCTTGTGTTGACGAAAAAGCGACGAAAGGCCCAAGTTTGATGACGGAAAGAACTAGTTACGAAAGCTTGGCAAACATCTTTGCAAACATAGTGTGTGGTGGTGTCTTGTTTTAAGATGTTATTGTACATAATATACACCACATTTTCCCCATTAATTCAATCAGACGGACATTGACTGAAATAATAATTGACAAATGTGACGTGGGATAGTACCGAATATCACACTTACAGCTTGTAGTGAAACTTATATTGCAAAAGATATATATTACAATCAAGATCAGGTAGAATTAAATATTTTTCAAGAATTGACAACTAGATGCTGCTAATTATTACAGCGCTCCTGGATTAGCAGTTGATGCATCCTCAAAGTTAGCAGATATTGCTTGAGCTGTTGACAGACTATGACATGTTCTTTATGACTGAGTGGAATATGAGGTGGAAGTAGCGTGGTATCGAATATACGCCCAAGCAAATCATGAATACAGCTTGGACAAAGATGGACAGACAAAGTCTGATGGTGAGTACGAAAGGTCAAAGTCAAAGTAATTCAGTATGTACCTAGATAATAACCTATATCATTTGCTAGTAGAACAATTATTGACGATGACTTAGCAACTGTTAGTTTGAAAAACAAGAATTAAAATTAACAAAACCAATTTTCGGTGGATTTACAGTAATGGAGCTGTCAAAGAGGTGGACGTACACGCGTTACATCAAGAAACTTAAAAAACAAATACGGTGATAAAACGAGACTGATAATGACTGATACTGATTCACTGTGTATCTATATTGAGACAGATAACTTCTACAATGACATGAAAGATAACATCAAGTTTTATGACACTAGTGACTACCGAAAGGACTGCATATTTGGTATCCCACAAATAAATAAGAAAGGCCCTGGACCTTTCATGGACGAGTTGAACGGTGTTCCAATTAACGTATCGCCGTACGTTATTCAAATCATAACACGTGCAGATATCTATAGACCGAGGACCAATAATATCGCTCGAAAAGGTGTGAGCATCACGTGATTTACATTTACATGCACACTATCAGCTTGTCGGATATTCAGGCCTAATGTCCGCCACCTATCCGACTGTCACTATATATCATATACAAATTCAAATGATCATAACTTAAACATTTTCCAACCATATTTCATGAAATTGTCAGTATATACTAAAAATTAACACTATTTTACATCAGGTAAGTGTAAACATAAAGTACTTTTATTTTATATGATGTGCTATGCTAATGCGTAGGGCGATAGATTGATTAGAAAGTTATGTGGGTTAAAGTCAAGACTGTATTCATTCAGGACTGATAAAGACGAAAATAAAGTTTGTTAAAGAATTTTTAAAAATGTGTCATTGAAAGATTTTAAAACATCTTATGTCCAAAGATTGTGTATTCAATCACAAGGAATATAACCAGGAAATCAATTTACTAAAATCATAGAATCATGAGATATATAGTATCAAAATAAAAAAAAGCTGATTTGTCGAAGTATAACGACAAGCGTCTTTTTTTTTTTTTTTTTTTTTTTTTGACAACATGACTACAATATAATTGATAATTGTACAACTGAGATAATAGTTAAATAATAAATAGATTTTTAAACATGTAGCAGATGCTATAAAATAAAAAATGGACGAATTTGTTAATCTGTGTTATTGTAACCCTCAATTCAATTCAATTTGGTAAGACGTCAACCCATTTTCTGATTTCATTTTAGACGAAATTCTTCCACATTCTAGTCTTTAAAGTTCTGTTAAACCTTTCCACAACATGTGCCTTTTTATGGATGCATTTTTGCCTGAGTACGTTATGAAGTATTAGGTGTTTTCCTCTTCAGGTATATCCTTGCCTTTTCTGTGGTAAAACCATTTTCCTCCTTCAAACTGTATCTTTTTGGCTTTCTATCTTTATAGATATTTCTAAAAGCATTGTATATATCATCTCCCATTTTTTGTTTTCACTTTGTCATCGCAAAGAATATTTAGACAAAATATCTTTCTAGTATCACAATCAACATGTATATGATCCATTTTTGTTAAATTTTCATATGCTTCATGTCAACAATATCTGTCTGCTACTGGTAATCCACGTAAATAACACAGACCCTTCTATATGTAAATCTTTTCTCACTTGCTTGTGTAATGTGCAGATAGCTGTTCAGTTAACCGTTCTTTTAGTTTTTTTACTTTTATTTTATTTTTGTCCTGTTTAATTTGTTCTCACAATTCAAGTAAATTGTATTTTCAAGTCGGGTATATTAACACATAACATAAGCTCTACAGAGCTTTTGTACCGACTCTAACTAAAGCACCTACAATTAAAACATATACAGCATGCCAACATAAGATGGTAGCTTACATGTTATTTAAGAAACGCTCACTTTCGACCTAGACAAACACCTAATATAGAACCTCAAGGTGAAAAGACGTTCATAAGACTAAATATTGGTATAAAATTAGCAGGAGCTGTTAAATATCAATATGAACGATTTATTTAATTCTGACAACTTTAGGATCGGTGCACTGATCAATCTTCCCTTAAGAGCGTTAAAAGCTCTTTCTTGGCATGAACCCCAAGAAACTTTATTGGGCTGCCCCTTCCTAGTTAAATCCGTCAATGGACTAGCTATAGCGGCGAAATTTGGAACGAACTTCCTATAAAAACCTATCAATCCAAGAAACGATCGTATCTGTTTCTTGGTTTCTGGCCTAGGAGCGTCTTTAATCGCTTCAATTTTATCAGGGTGGGGTTTTAACTGCCCTGACCCACTTACTAGATGGCCCAAGCATTCCAAGTTAGAATATGCTATACTACACTTGGAGGGTCTCGCTGTGAGATTTGCCTTGCGGAGTCTGTCGAACAGATCGATTAATGCCCTAACATGCTCTTCCCAGGTATGCGTATATACAAGAATATCGTCGACAAAACTATCTACGTTGTTCATGCCTTTCAACAATTTTCGCATAAGACGCACGCACGACGCACCGGCGTTAACCAGACAGAAAGGCATAACCTTAAACTGGAAAAGACCTTTAGGGGTCGCGAATGCCGTTAATACGCGGGCATTTTCAGCGATGGGCACCTGCCAATATCCTTTTGTAAGATCTAATTTAGAAATGTACTGGCGCCCCGCCAATTTTGAAAACAAGCCCTCCATGTCTGGCATCGGTTCAGCATCAAACACGGTGACTTTATTTAGTTGTCGAAAGTCTATGCAAAATCGATTCGTTCCGTCTTTCTTTCGGACCAATACCACGGGGGAAGAATAGGGGGAGTTTGAGGGTTCAATCACTCCCAGGTCTAACATTTTACCTACTTCCTCGTCGATTGTTTCCCGTGCGTTAAAGAGTATCGGATATCCCTTAATTCTGATTGGCTCCGAGGTATTCAAGTTTATCTCGTGCGTTATTAATCCAGTATTACCTGGTCTATCTGTAAATACGTCTGGGTACTTACTCAAAATTTCTCTGACTTGCTGACGCTGACCTTCAGGTAATTCTGGGCACACGCTGACCATATCTATTCCCTCATTTCCTACAACCATGGGGTACTCAAGGGGAGTTTCTGTGTTGGGGTCACTCGACTCGTCTTCTATGACCGCAATACATACGACGTTCAAAAAGCCCTTTTCAACAGTTTTATGGCATACATCACACGAACGACAGAATCGTGCTATATCACTATTTACACCTGGCCAATAAAATTCTCTTAACACCTTGTCCGTCGTCCTTTTCCTACTCAAGTGACCTGCACTACCGGACTCGTGCGCCACTCTAAGTATGCGGGACCTGAATTTCTGGGGGACAACAAGTTGGAAATACTTTCTACCATCCAACGTGGTAAATTCCCTATACATTAAACCTTCCCTACGTATAAATTTCAAACTTGAACCGCCCTTACAATGTTTCGCGGTACCGGATACGATCCTCTCCGCGGTCGCGCTCAAGGACGCCTTTGCTCACGCGTAAATTCATCGCGCGAGATATCAGTCACGGCTTCCGGAAGTTTCAACTTACGTAGTGGCGTTTTCTCCGCCTGCGCCCTAGTTTCGGCCGTTTGTACAATTGGAAACCGAAAATCGGACTGAGTTGGGAGTCTGGATCCCTCGACATTTCCGATAGTTAGGTCGTATATGGGGTTTTCCATACACAGTGCTTCCACGGTTCCGGTCAGAAAAATCGTCTCGATTTCTATTCTCGCGACGGGAACGCGATCAATCGTTTGATCTAATAACATGCACGGGGATTTCCAACCAAGCATTTGGTCATCCCTAACGAGACTCCGCTTTACTACGACGCCCGTGCACCCGGTGTCGCGTAAGACCGTGACTTCTTGACCGTTGACGGTACCAGTAGCAGTCGGTACCCTCGCCTCGGGAAAAAGACAAGTGCCGATCGACTGAATAACATCATGACCGACCTGCGCACGCGCTGCGGACTCGTATACCTTATTCGCGTTATTAGATGCCGAATTATCACGCGGAAAATCATCGCGCTTACCGCCTCCTGACCATGCTCTGCTTTCAATAGCAACCGCGACTCTCTGGACAAACCCCTTCCTTTTCGGACAATCGGGCGTGATGTGACCCCATTCCTTACAGGTAAAACATTGTCTATTCCTACGATTTGTAACCTTCCCAGATTGAAAGTTTCCACCTTTATTTGTACCAAGTTTCTCGGGTTCTCTGGGTCTCTGATCTTTATTTTGATTACCTCCCTTGTTATCCCTTGAGACCACATTCTGGGTACCTCCCCGAGCTTCGGCGAAATAGTCTGAGTAGCCATATCAGAGATATTATTGAAGGACTTTTCACTCAGGAACAAGTACAATTCCTTACCACAAGTGTTTAACAGCTGGTCCCTAAGTAAAAAATCGGTAAGACCCTAGAACGTTTTTTGAATCTTACCACATTCAACCCAACGATGGAAATAATTCCCCGTCCTACTGACGAACTGGGTGAATGTGTCGCCTTTCTCGGGTTTACTATATTTAAACTTTTTGCGGAACCCTTGTTCTGTCAACTCGTATCTCTTAAGGAGTGCCTCTCTTAACGCGTCATAGTTCAATGCGTCGTTCACGGGTAGACGCGAATATACGTCTAGCGCTTTACCTTTAAGTAACGCGCTGAGATGGAGCGACCAATCATCCTTTTTCCATTTCTGGATGGTGGCATATCGCTCAAACCTATGTAAATAACTATCTAAGTTATCTTTGTCATCTTCAAAAGGGGGTAATTTTGGGCCTCTTAACTTTGATTCTTGTTGCCCATCTTTCTTAGCCTCTAATAATTCAAATTTCCTTTTATGTTCTTTCTCCATATTCCTGTCTTCTAACTCCATGGCTTCTAACTTTGCTTGTTTCTTCCTCTCTAACTTTCTTTCCTCAAGTTCTCTTACCTGCTCTATTCTTTCCCTTTCTGCTTCCCTTTCACAACCTATCATTTCCTTCTCTGCCAGCTTCTCTAGTTCTATCTTCTCCTCATATTCCCTTCTCTCCCTCTCAAATACTATTTTTCTTTCCTCAGCTTGCTTGTCTAATTCTAACCTTTCCCTTTCTACATCTCTCTCCTTTACTCTTTGATCCCTTTCCCGAGCCTGCTCCTCCTGAACGAACTTTCTAAGGACCTCCCCCTCATACCCAAACTGTTTACCCAACTCCACTAGATCTTTGAGTGACGACATGATATTTACTGTTGATAAGATCACCAATCCTAAGTGCACTATCATATAACACATACATTTTAGGATTACACAAACCAACCGTATATTCCCTCTCCAAATATATGCAATATGTATATATGATAAACAAACGGCAAATAAAACAAAATATGAGTGAGGTATTCACTCACCCGCCTGAATTATCTCTCGTCAGGAAGGTCACAGTCTGGAACAGATAACTAAAAAAAATCTTACCGGAGTCAAGACCTATGCAAACTAACGTCCGTGCTCCGCCTAATCCAATAATCCCACTTCTGACACCATTTGTCACAGGATGAAGCCGGGTTGGGACTGGATTAGTGAAGACACCGAAAGCAACTGCGTTAATAAGATGTTTATTTATAAACGCAATTTAAAGATGAACAAATCTGACACCATTATAACAAAAAGATAAGGAAAATTATAAAGTTCCTAACATGGAACTAGCAACAACAAGTAACTCAACGAGAAAAATCAAAGATGAATTTAACGAATGGAATTTTAAACAAATGTGAATAACATCCTATCACCAATCAACAAATAAGAGTATATGATCTACACCCTAATATAAACAAGGTCTTATTAAGCACCAAGGGTGACCAAAGCATGTGATTTATGCACTTATTAATATAATACTCATTTATTCATCAATCTGTTAAGTCATCAATTTATCAATTCATCAAGCGATATTGGAATATGTATGAATTAATGGATCTGTCGTTCATATAACGATATTGAAATGGGAATGCAATGAAATTATGAATCTATCACACATATAGCGATATTGAAATGTGAATACATGTAATTTTGCTCAGATAGCAATAGTGAGAATAACAATAAAATGGAACACGTAATATATATAACTATCGTGGGCGCCCATTTGACGTCCAAGATGTATCTCCGGTTCCACCCGCTCTAGTCCGTGGTCAAGGAGTCACCACGCATGGTCCACCCCTCCCAGTCTGTTGAAGGATCCCTCGAGAGCCTTCACATTAACACAGACCCGCTGGTCGAGAAGCCTTGGTCCCTCGCATCGAGAAAACCAGTACACTCTTCCGAACCAACGTCACCAGACACAGCGTATACGTCACAAGAAACCACACAGAGTTCTGTGACTTCACATCACCAAACCATATATAAGGCACACGAGCACCACACAATGCACCACACAAGGCAGCACACAAGGCAGCACACAAAGGCACCACACAAGGCAGCTAAAAGTATAACAACTAAACCGTGTAGTACATATGACACGGTTAGTACTTTTGCATTGATATATGTTGCGCATGCGCGCACATGAATTACATCTCGTTACACATTGCATTAATCATTCAAAGCATGCTGCGTATAATTAAATAAAATCCGTCTGTTCAGTTACAACAAATAGCTAACTTGTACCAGACTATAGTATTTCTAATATCATGGCGTTGTATGACCTAGGTATTGACTCTCTGTAGAATTTAGAATAAATTCTAAAGCATCTAATATATGAAACAATTATGTCATATAAAACGAATAGTGATAAAGAATACTATCTTAAATTTCACATACCTCTACAGCTGAAGATTTGCTCCCGTAAAGAGGTAAGCTTTCTGACAAGACTCGTCGTAGTGTAATTTGTTTATAGAGAATTTTCTCTATATGTGCCCTAGCTGTGACAGATATGCGCAGCAGCTAGGTACTTAGGTTTTCACTGCAGGCAATTTGCACGTGCAGCATGGGGTGAATAGCGCTCAGTATTTCAAAATAACTAGAGCCGAAAAAATAAGCAACCCTCGAGTAACGCTCTAGTCGGAAACGAAACCCGAATACATTTTTGATCACATATACATATTGATATAAATCATACAATTCCGTGACATCCTACATAAAGCGATCTGGTAATGTATTCCAAAGCTTTACCTGCATAATATATAAAAGAATTCAACCCATACCTTGTTGTTCTCACTTGTAAAACAGTCACAGTATTGATATATCTAAATTAATAATAAAATATCTTTGAAAAAAATAAGGTCATAGAAATACTTTGAAAAAGCTTTGTTTACAATTGTGTAGGTTTCCAAAGCAAAAGTTCTCATTCTACTTACATGAAGAGGTGGTAGATTTGATTAATCACGAGTTCTTCATAGGTAGATCTAAGGTCTCTCTCTCTCTCTCTCTCTCTCTCTCTCTCTCTCTCTCTCTCTCTCTCTCTCTCTCTCTCTCTCTCTCTCTCTTACCACAAAAGTGACAAACTAGTTGACAATAGTTGAAGTTGGACATAATAAAAGAATAGTATACAGTTAATTTTCCCAATCTGTTGTGGTGTTTACCTTTATTTTTTAACACGTTAAGTGCCTTTATTGTTGTTGACACATTTCAAATACACGTATACTGAACTTTAATTGTAATCTACTGATACATCTAACATTTTTTCCTCTGTCTCACAGTTGATTCGATTACCATTTACATTTTTTTAAATATTAAAATCATTTATTTTATACCATTTGATTCTATTACCATTTACATTTTTTTTATATATTCAAATCATTTATTTTGTACATTTGATTATATTACCATTTGTATTTTTTTTAAATATTCAAATCTTTTTTTTATACCCGAGAGCAAGAGCTTGGCATTTGTCGGCCTTGATCTTCATCTGTTTATTTGCAAACCATTCATATAAAAATAAACTGTCCTTGTCCAGAGTTTTTATTACATTATAAAATATTCACATCCATGTGTGAAAGCATGTTATCATCTGTATTATTATATAATTTGCTATCCGAAACAAAATAAAACATGATAAAGCATAAAATAAAAATGGTCCTAAGATAGATTTTTGTGGTACTCCTTTGTAAATATGCTGAAAGTTTCTAACACTGGAGCCAAGCTACACACATTGTTTTCTATTGCTGTGGTAGTTTTCATCGAGTCTTAGTTCCATTTTTGGGAGTCCATAACTTTTTACCTTGAGCAATGCAAGTCATGCGTCAAACAACCACAAGTATGAGATAGATCCATGAGCAATGCAAGTCATGTGTCAGACAGTCACAAATATGAGATAGATCCATGAGAATGACAGCAATGCACTTATTTTCATCAAGAGCTTCACGTCAGTCTTCGATTAGTAGAGTTTTTTGGCAGACTTAACCTGATCTAAATGCAGATAAGAATGGATCGAAATTATGTTTAAAATAAGTTACCAATTGGTAATAAATTGCTCTTTCAGAAATTTAGGATGTTGTTGGCAGTATGTTACCTGGTCCATAGTTCTCGTTATCATGGGTACTAATCTTTTTGTGTATTGGTACATTGTGTATTGGTACAACCTGTACTTGATTAATATTATCTGGAGATACCGACGTTACTAGAGACTTATGTATGAGTACAGCAATAGCTTTAGCAATGGTAGACTGTGCTAGTTTTAGAAGTTATGGAGCAATACTCTCAATTCCTATGGCCTTTTTGACACCTAACTTACTTATCTGTTTGTTTACACAATCTTCATCTACAAGGAAAATTTTCAGCTCATTTCCTGATGATGTACTTTGTAGTATAGCAGATACAATAGACTGTGAACTATTTATTTCATTCTGTTGATGTACTTTGTAGCATAGCAGATACAATAGGCTCTGAACTATTTATTTCATTCTGTTGATGTACTTTGTAGTATAGCAGATACAATAGACTGTGAACTATTTATTTCATTCTGTTGATGTACTTTGTAGTATAGCAGATACAATAGACTGTGAACTATTTATTTCATTCTGTTGATGTACTTTGTAGTATAGCAGATACAATAGACTGTGAACTATTTATTTCATTCTGGTGATGTACTTTGTAGTATAGCAAATACAATAGACTGTGAACTATTTACTTCATCCTGTTGAGGTACTTTGTAGTATAGCAGATACAATACGCTGTGAACTATTTACTTCAATGGAAGTTTGCCAATATCTTTAGCTACATATACAAAGAAGTTACTAAACAATGCACACACCCCTTTTCGGTCATTTAATAATTTATTGTCTTCAAATAATACGGTGTATTTTTGTAATAGGATTCCCTGATTGGTCATAAGTGTTTTAATACTTGACCAAAAATCCTTTGCGTTAATATCCACCAGCACATCTTTCAAGGGAGTAGAAGTTAAAAGATTGCCTTTTAATGTTTTGTTACCAGGTTTCTTCGCTTGTAATAAATAGCCCACTATGTTATTTGATTACACAACTGGACCGTCAGGATTGTGGTAAATAGCCCACTATGTTATTTGAATACACAACTGGACCTTCAGGACTGTAGTAAATAGCCCACTATGTTATTTGAGAACACAACTAGACCTTCCGGATTGTAGTAAATAGCCCACCATGTTATTTGAATGCACAACTGGACCTTCAGGATTGTAGTAAATAGCCCACCATGTTATTTGAGTACACAACTGGACCTTCAGGACTGTAGTAAATAGCCCACTATGTTATTTGAGTACACACTGGACCTTCCGGATTGTAGTAAATAACCCACTATGTTATTTGAGTACACAACTGTACCTTCAGGATTGTAGTAAATAACCCACTATGTTATTTGAGTACACAACTGGACCTTCAGGATTGTAGTAAATAGCCCACTATGGTATTTGAGTACACAACTGGACCTTCAGGATTGTAGTAAATAGCCCACCATGTTATTTGACTGCACAACTGGACCTTCAGGATTGTAGTAAATAGCCCACCATGTTATCTGAGTACACAACTGGACCTTCAGGACTGTAGTAAATAGCCCACTATGTTATTTTAGTACACAACTGGACCTTCAGGATTGCAGTAAATAGCCCACCATGTTATTTGAGTACACAACTGGACCTTCAGGATTGTAGTAAATACTGTTCTTTGACAGGCAATTTGAACGAAATGAAAACACCCAAAGAATACTTTAAGATTGATAAATTGTCTTTAAGTATTATCAAGAAGCCAACAGTTCGACCGTCTAAAACAGGTACTTTCACCATGTTCAATGTATCGTCAATCCTTTCAAACGTACGAATGATTATATATTTATGTCTAGTTTTGTTATTCCTGTAGCTGATTGCTACGGTTACTTCAGATACTTAGTCATCATGTGTTGTTTTAAATTTGACCTTTATTTTCTATAAATTCTATCTGTTTTTGTTGAATCAATGTCAATTAACCTTGTAAAATTTACGAGATCTTTAAATTGTACTGTAAATTTAGCTGCATATAAATATGCGTATTTGCTTAAATCAAATATGTAATTTTTTCCTTTTTCGTATTGTGCTGTTGTAACCATCTTACTTTCACAGCTGTTGTTGCTTATTTCAATATTATCGTCAGGAAATGTAATATATAAATCTGCATTTTTTCTAAAGTGTTGGAGTATATCTTTTTACTTTCAAAATCACCAAATTAACACTTTTAGTTTTTTAATGGATTTTTCGACACAAATAGCTTTCAGCAAACTTTTATCCCATCCAAACTTGTAAAGAAATAGGCAATATATATCTTGCAACTGACAATGTTGATTTCACGTTAAAGTCTGGAAATATTTATATCACCTCTTTGAAAACTATTGAATTTAGCATAAATGTCACACTTTTGTCAGTAAAGCCTGTGCATGGCACGTCTCAGTCATTATTTAAGAATGTGATAAAAAAAAATCCAAATATTATTTTGTGTTGGCTCTGCGGCTTTCACCGTTTCGATGGGCTACGCTCCGCTGAAGGCTCACCAGCTGCGCTAATCGTCTTAGTCCGTTTGCGCTAGACTAAATACTAAATACATTTGTTGGATTTTGTAGTGAATATTGAACTGGCATCAAGAAATCATCTGCGAAGAATCTATTGGAATTCTAATTAATTTTGTTAATTATATAAATTTACTATAATAAAAATCATAGGTGAGTGGGCAAATTAGTTGTCTGTCTGTCTGGTCAGTTGGTTCATTTATCACAGAAACAACATAGACACATCATTTTGTGGAATCAGTGTGATTAATTACTCACTACTTCTTTATAGTCGCAGATTAATCTATCTCAACAGATTTATTTCACTTTTTCAGCGTTGATAGATCATATCAAATGATATAGTTGACATTAATGATATGTATGAAGAAGACATATTCCATCAGCTGGGTTCACATATAACCAGAATGATTTCATTCTAAATGTAAGAAATTTAGTTAGGCTAAAATATCATACTAAAATAATAGATCCGCAGTCTCCTATCTAATGCCCTAATTTTGTAGTATTGGTCCTTTTCCTTGCTTATATCTATCCTACATATGTCTATTTGTCTCTTTCTTAACTCTCCTTCCGTACTTATTTTAGAATGTGAAAACTGCAAAGACCGTAGTGTTATCAATAAAACAATCTCTGTCTGTCTCTTTCTCTGTCTGTCTGTCTGTCTCTCTCTCTCTCTCTCACACACACACACACACACACATATTTTGGAGATTCCAGTATAACTAAGTTTAACTCCATATATGACTGTATATATGTAATCCTACTCTATCGTATTGAAACTGGGATCTTCTATTTAATACTGTTTTTCATGACTGGAACGCCTTACGTGTAAGGCAAAATCACGGCGGGGAGAAATCTTTTTATGTCATTCATTTCTTCGTTTTGCTAGAAAACAATTTTGCTTCCCCTTGTCTGCTTGTATGTTCCAAAGTATATAGTGAAGACAAAAAATGGTGTCTTGTCTACTAATATGTTCCGTGCTATTTAGGGAACAAATGATGTTAGTTGGTTACATTAAGCTGTGATGACCAAAGACCTTAGGGTCTCTAGCACAGCAAGGTTACGTTTAATTTTGATTGTTGTTTAATTCTCAAGATGAAAATAGGTGAGAACCGGAAAATATTGCGGATTTCAACAAAAGCAATTACATTCACCCTAGGTCCTTACTATATTCCACCACATTTCTTTCTTTCTTTCTTCAATATCTTCTATCACACACACACACACACACACACACACACACACACACACACACACACACACTTACACACACACACACACTTACACACACACACACACACACACACACACATTATTCATGATACGTTTAAAATTTAGAAAGCCCTATAAAAAGATGTTTTATTCATATTTACTACCCTTCAAGATCCATTTCAAAGGCAGAAAGATATTTCCAGATATACTCAGATACATTTTTACCAGGTGGATTTTCACTCCTATATTTATAGTTTTACACAAAAGGTGGATTAATAGTTCCAGTGGTTTGTGCGCGGCTGTCCTGGTATACGACAAAATTATAAATGCAATGTCATGAAAGAAGATGAGTTAGTTCCCTTTGATGACCTATCTGTTGTGGGCGTGTTCTTCAGACGCGTTATTTTGCTGAAAACAGGTGAGAATATTCACTTTGATCTCTGAAAGTTTAATCATTCTGACGTAAGCCATCTTCTGATCTTTCATTTATGATTTATCCGGTATGTAATGTTGAATTATAGCTTTCTTGTTGCTGTAATGACAACTTAGATATACTGTGCACGGTAAGGTACAAGGTTCAATGAGCAGCCGGTTTAATGCATGACCCGAATGAAGCTTGTTTCGGACGCACAGAGACACTATTATCTTGTATGGGATAATAAAAGTCTCTCTCTCTCTCTCTCTCTCTCTCTTATTTCACGCATACAACACATTTTTTATTTTTAGTCAAGCTAAGTAAGTTTTAATCTAAGTACTGAAATATACGACGTGGAAAAGCTGAAAATTTAGGGGGAAATGTGAAAACTGGAACACTGGGGTTAAAGGACACTTTTCATATTTTTTTCTAGCAACAAAGAAACTAAATTCCTGTCTTTAAGATGAGATAATATAAAACTAAAGTAGATGTTGACCCCGTCTTGCCAATAAAAGCTCGCCTCTTTATGTAATGAGTAAAAAGTATGATGACAAATCGATCATGTGTCAGACAGGTAAAAGAAGGATTGTGGGAACCCGGTTGAATTGAACAGATATTTGCTCTATTTTTAAAAAGGTAAATTTCAAAATAACTACGTATTTTAGTAAAAATAGAGCATTCGTTAAAATCTAGGTACTTTCCTCGCCCGATATTTAGCCATTCATTGTTACGTCACGTTAAAATTCATGTGTAAATACGCTCATTAACAATTTTGTAGCTGTATGGTACAGTCGTAAAATTTGAGTGAAATTGCTCTAGGAAATAAAACTGGTTATTCTTGCAAATTAAGGCAAAAAATCGCTGCTACGATCATTACAGTTTGGACTCAAGCGAAGAAAGTACTCAAAATTATATCATTAACCACATGACATTAAATTTATGTGAGGTGATGAAACAGCTGATAGTTGTTAAGCCGTTAGCATCTTGTTTTTTGTTTTTTTTTTTGTTTTTTTTTTTGCGTGTGTGTTTTTGGACGTATGTCATTTCATAACAGCTTAAAAAATGAAATATTTTCTATTAAATGATGTTCTCTTACATATTAAAGTGATGTTATCGTATCTGCGCAGCAGTATCATATGGTGATTGGATTGTTCCATTACTGTCCCACTTATCCCAATGTATTCGGGTTACTGCAACATTACTTGCTTGAAATTTGCAAATTACCTTTCATGTTTCTTTCCTGAGAAAGCAGGACATAACCATTATCCCTCAAAACTGTACAAAGCAGTGGTGCAATCTGATTAAAATCAGACTGAGCATTGGTGATAAGACGCGTCACTTCTTTCCGTCTGTGCAATTTTGCATGCGTTTCAAATCATGGGACTTCCATGACTGCACACTTCAAGTCCGTCTGTCTGTGCCACCTTTTATGCATTTATGTGCAAGTACATTTGTACAAATTTATGGGGCTTCTGTGATATTTGAAGATATATCCGTACTTTCGAATGAGATTAGAGTACTTAGATTTTAATGATGGATTTTATAATTGTGATTCATAAACTTATGGAGTGTGAAGACAATAAATGAGAATAGAGTGAAGGAGTTGGAGGTGGGCGGCTATAGCAGCATATGCTGCTTTGATGCATACTTTGTAGCTCGAGCTAACATGCTACGAAATTTCAGATGACATCAACTACAGCAACAGCAACACAATCTCAATAACGTCACCATAATTCCATAACCACCACCACAATAATAATAATAATAATAATAATAATAATAATTTCATGAGCAATAAAACTGCAGCAGCAATCAAGTTACAAAATCTTACCACTGTATCAATTTGAACCAGAGCTACAGAGCTCCCCGCTTTTTTTTTTTACTTACTACCCGCGACCCACTCCTCAAAGACGGTGGCTCTTGATTCAGAACACAAAGTCCGATACATATACTGTGTGTCTTCTTACTAGGACCGCACACACAAAGTTTGGTCAAAAATATTTAACATTACAATGTGACATTGATTTATTTTTTTTTAAATTTGGCTTTTGAACCCTCTTCCAGGTATTCTGAAGAGAGATCAAGGAATTATACCACTATTGCACATGTTTACGATATAGACAAGGTGAGTAACAGGTTTCGTGGATTTCCACCTTGGGGCTTAAAATGAGAAGTGGTTACGGCCAGACGGATGGACGAATAGACAAGTGGTTACGGCCAGACGGATGGACGAACAGACAAAGAGTATCATAATGTTCCTGACGCTGAAGCATGGGGATAATAAACATTTACAATAGGAACTTGAGATCATATTTATGGAGTCAAAATATTCGGACAGCCCTCAATATTTTCACTAGACATAAATCATCCCTCTTTTGAGTTTTGGTGAACAAATGTATTCAACGGCCCTATATTTATTTGCAGTTTTACACCAAAATGTATATCGCATGTCATATCATTAATATTCTCTAGTGTTGTGCGGAACTCTACTACATAAATAATTGTTCCCGGTCCTCAATGCTGATTCCCATTCGGATTTTTAGTGCATTGTATCAATGCTCTGTCGAATACAAGCATATTTATTTGCAGACATCCACATTTGAATTTACAACAACAAAAAAGAAAGAAAAGAAAACAGTATAAAAACCAGTTCAGTGCACATCTTATGTCAGAGTTGCAAGTGTCCCAGTTACTATAATAGCACGGGGTAACATGGTCACTAGATATAGTTTATTTAGAGATTGTTGAAATGAGAAACCGTGCTTACTGACCCAGTTACTACAATAGCACGGGGTAACTGGGTCACTAGATATAGTTTATTTAAAGATTGTTGGAATGAGAAACCGTGCTTGCTGTCCCAGTTACCACAATAGCACGGGATAACTGGGTCACTAGATATAGTTTATTTAGATATTGTTGGAATGAGAAACTGTGCTAATTGGACTCTGGTGAGAAAAGGTTTAAATAGATATATAGAGTAGTGAAAGTGCTGTGAAAAACTAACCAACAACAACAACAACAACAACAACAACAACAACAACAAATATACAGAGTAACATTATGTGAAAAACTGCACTTATAAGGACCATGTGACTGGTCTTTACTTTGGTGTCTCAATTGCCATATTTCCTTCTATGTTGATAAATCAAGAGAATTTTGTAAAAAATCACTTTAAATACATTATCTTTCTTAATTTAAGGCAAATTTCTTTGAAAATGTTCACAATCTTTTCTTAGAAGCACACGTGGATTTAGATAATTTTTTGTTATGGGGTCTTGATAGCAACATTATTCGGTGATTGATTACTTGAAATAATAATTGCCATTGTCTTGTGCTAGATGCACATGGGCTTCATTATGATAAGACGGATACAGAATGTCTCCGGGGAAGGGATTACAAAGTGGGTCCCATATATTTCACACCTTCATACCCATCGACCTACCTCTCAAGCTACATAATTATAATGTCCATACACATATTTATTTTCCTATTTTTGTTTCCCACCAGACTAGAGGTCCACCTTGTGTTACGATAAAAAAATTGACCTGCATATCAAATAATACTCCAGATGGAGATGCGTGAATCCTTTCAAAATTATTACAGTCATGAAACCATCTGGCTCACCAAAGTTAAAGGAATTTTTGACGCTTGCTGATTTGTAGTTTAATAGGATGCGCCCTCAGAGGGTCTTCTCTATTTACCTCTCTGATTGACGGTCATAGCTCTTATTCTTCCTATGGGAAATTTGACTTTTACCACTTCTTGAAATGAGGATAGCCTTTCAACATTTGGACGTAATAGCAATTATAGAGTATATACCATTTACTTTACGTGTAGATGTGCTTTTTATAGGATTTCCATGGAAAATCCCCATGTAGTCTCCTGACCCAGTATGTATTAAACTCCTCAATTTGAGTTTGCACATAAACTCATCTCTTGTGTCTTCAATAAAAATTCCATCTTTTAACTTTTCGTAAAATAAACCATCAACACTTGACTGCATTCTTCATCTAAATAAATCGAAGATTTTAAAACTTACTGTAGGAAAATCCATTTGTTTCTTAACAGCTACCGAAGCTTGAGTTCTAGTGCACACTCAAATTGAAGAGTTTTTGTGACGACGGTCTCTGTTCCTTTCCTTTCCTTATTGCGTGCAAGATATTGAAAGTTTTTGATGGATAAGAATTCAAGAAAGAGTTAAAGCTGTGTCTAGAAAATTATACAGACATCTTGTCCGTGCCAGATGCTTGAAAACAAATTTATTTTTTAAATCTTTTTTATCCCTAGATGGCCAGACGTTGTTGTGTGGTCGGGGCTGGTGTATCTGGGCTTGCTGCTCTGAAGGAATGTCTCGACAACGGCCTTGACCCCATGTGTTTCGACATGGATGACGATATTGGTGGGCTATGGAATGCAAGCGATGAACCTAAAGCCGGATTTCCTTTCTTGTACAAATCTTGTGTCATGAATACGAGCAAGACTTTCTCTTGCTTCAGCGATTTTCCCATTCCAAAAGAATATCCAAACTTTATGAGATGTTCCCACTTTAAAGCCTATCTTGATTCGTATGCCGATAAATTCAAACTCAGACAATATATTCGTTTCAAAACAAAGATCGTGGGTGTGAAAAGGGAGGATGACTTTGTTTCTACGGGAAGGTGGAAAGTGACTTCTAAAAATCTGAAAACTGGAGACGTAACCGAAGAAATGTTTGACTGTGTTATGATTTGCAATGGACACTACTATGAACCAATGCTACCACACCTTCCTAACTTGCAAGAATTCAGTGGTAAAATCCTCCATTCGCATGACTACATAAACTTCCATGGATATGAAGGCAAGAAAGTTTTGGTTGTCGGGTTCGGCAACTCAGCTGGAGATATCGCCTGCGAATTGAGCCATCATGCCGAACATGTTCGTATTCGCTTGTTTGTTACATTATAATTACCATGCTTGTTGTTTTTGTTATCATCACAATCGTCGTTAGTTATTATTATTATTATTATTATTATTATTATTATTACTACATAAAAACTATCATACCTTCTCGTGCTTGCTTCCGTGTATCATATCGCACAACTTCTTTTACATTGTTTAAAAACAAAGAATTCAAAGCTTGGTACAACGGTCGTAGAATTTCAGTCTTCATCGACGGAGCTGGAGCTGTTGATGATTGTTCGATGCGACTGAAATAAATGAGAAAAGATTTGTCATATATTTTCTTAATATTATGTTTGTGTCGTTATCCTTTTCCTCCGTTGCACAACTCCTTCACCGTTCAAAATAGAAACTTAAAACATTCGGGTATGATTGAAGGTTGCTATGCTTAATTGTTTTAAAATTTGATCCATTTCCTAGGGTAGATTGTTTGTTTTCCTGGTTTTAACGGCACTTTTCAACATTATTTATTGGCTATATCATGCCGAGGAAATGAAAGCTAAGTGCCTTTCCCAAGGACATACCGAAGCAGCCTACCTTAGATGGCCTGGGCGGGTATCGAACCCGCGACCCTTGGATTACGAGTCCGACGCTCCACCAGCTGAGCTACAGCAATTCCCTGGCTGGAGCAGAGCTTGAGGGATGAGGGCACATTTGCATCAATAATAGTGTATACAGCGTTTAGTAATTTCGATAGTATTGGGAACTGAGGTCATAAAGTTGACCTGTGTTCGTTCTAAGGAGATATATGTAATAATATATAAGATGATGAAATTATTTATATGGGTGGTAACATTGGAATGGGGGAAGTTACCCCAACGACAGATCTTGAAAATTATTGAGATTATCACCCTATAAATATTTAAATGTTTACTCAGAGTGAAAAATGTTAAACTTGTATGCATTCTAGATCAGCCCCTAGGGCCAAACAGCAAACAGGGGGTGATGTAATATATATATATATATATATATATATATATATATATATATATATATATATATATAGAGATATATATATATATATATATATAATCATGTATTTCAAGAAATGCATTCTTGTTCATGCATTTCACTAACGGAAATACTTGGTAAAACACTTGTTTCAAAAATCCTACGAACTTTTTTCTATTTGACAGTAATTGATTCTAACTGAATCTATGGATATTATCTGGATCAAGCAAGGTTTGACATGTCTGAATATTTGCTGGAATACAAGGAACCTGTTTAAACTGGAAGGCAAAGTCATTATTCTTACTTACTTAGAATTATTCCCATATACACACACACACACACACACACACACACACACACACACAGATATATATATATATATATATATATATATATATATATATAGAGAGAGAGAGAGAGAGAGAGAGAGAGAGAGAGAGAGAGAGAGAATTACAAATAGAGGCGGAAAGTGCTATTCCTGGATTCTACAGGAGAATGTTTGATAACATTAACAGAATTTTAAAAAAAAACAAATAAATAATATTATCATAAAGGTTGGAGAATTTTTATTCGTACGGAGATTCGAACCCGGATCCGCGGGTCACGGCACCCATCGCCTTGCCTGCAAGAACCAACCCCTATACCATCTCGACCATGCACACATCAACAAAAAAATGGTGCTACAAAGGCGGTGGTATAGGCATTCGTGCGTAACAGACGTAACCGCATGTCGACCCAGTAATTAATTCCCATCTAATTAAACAGTTCATCTGGATTTCTACTTCAGAAATCAGGGTATATAGAAGTTATTATAGAAAATTACAAATGTACACCAAACAGAGCGGAAAGTGCTATCCCTGACTTCTACAGCAGAATGCTTGATAACATTAGCATAATTTTTAAAAACGAATAAATAATATTATCATACAAATTAGAGAATTTTAATTCTCTCTCTCTCTCTCTCTCTCTCTCTCTCTCTCTCTCTATATATATATATATATATATATATATATATATATATATATATATATATATATATATATATATATATATATATATATATATATATAGTGCAAATGTTGATAGACGAAATAATTACAAACTTTTTGCAAATGCTTTGTTCGAGGTCATGCATGATTATACATTGAAGAGTTTCTCGGATGATTAGCACAAACAGAACATAAAATATGCTAAAGCGGCAAGTGAAATTCCAATACTTTAATCTGGTAGACGCCTTCCAGTTTAAAATCTTCCCTCGTGTTTGAGCAAATGCTTGAACTTTGTAAACCATGTATCAGACATCTTTTCTGTCGTATATTTTGATTTTATATATCTAAATATAGCTTGACTCTCTCACTGCAGGTTTGCATAAGTACCAGGCGAGGAGGATACTGTGTCCCTCGGGCCGGCGATTATGGTGTTCCTTATGATCACATTTCTCTGGCCGGCTTCATGCAATACATACCAATGTCCTACCTTCTACCTCTCGTGCTGAAAAAGATCAACTACCGGTATGATCATGCAAAATATGCTATTGCACCCAACGCTCCTTTCAGTCCAGGAACGATAATAGTAAATGACGATTTGCCTAACAGAATTCTTATCGGCGCAGTAAGTATGAAAGGGGAAATAAAAAATTTCACCGAAGACGGTGTTGTTTTTGAGGATGGTACAAAGGAACTAATTGACGCAGTGGTGTTTGCAACCGGCTACCACTTTAGTTTTCCATTTCTGGAAAATTCAGTCATTAAGATGGATACCCACTTTCCGTCGTTGTATGAAATTGTGTTCCCCGACGATTTAGAACCCTGCACATTAGCGGTTATAGGGCTTGCACAGCCGATGGGCCCAGTAATACCTGTAGTTGAACTGCAGTCAAGGTGGGCCTGTAGAGTCTTCAGGGGCTACTGTCAACTTCCCTCTGTTCAGGAGCGCAAAAAGGAGATTGCTGAAAGAAAGAATACCATCAGAAAGCTATTTTACGATTCTCCAAGACATGCGAACAGAATCAATTTATTGCATTACTGCGGTAAGATGGCCGGATATATTGGATGCCGCCCCAACCTCTGGAAAGTCTTTCGGGAGGACATTAAAATCTGGAAACTCCTGGTATTTGGACCCGCGGTTCCAGCTCGTTGGCGACTTCAGGGCCCCGGGAAGTGGGATGGGGCCGTGGAGGAAATAAGATCCACGGAGGAAAAAATGTTGTTTCCTTTAAGGACGCGTGTAGCAGGAATAGGAGAAAGAGACGGACTGTACGTAGCCTGGACCCGTGTAGTAAATAAACTTCTTGCTATTGTGTTTATTATTGTGGCAGTGCTATTAGTCATTTGGTAGGCTACACGGTAGATTTGCCCTTGCATTTTTAACTCCAAGTGTGTACAAAAGGTTATTTAGACAACTGTTCATCGCAAACTTTTCTGGATATTTCAGGAATATATATGGCCATCTCTGCTTTTGATGAAATAATTTTGGCCAGTAAATTCGGTTACACTTTGAAATAAATGTGAAGACGGTCCCTTGTGGTACCAGTTTTTGATATCTGAATAAATGTTTGCATCAGTTTTGGAAAACAGATGCAGTGGTCATGTCTGTGTATGTGTGTGCATGTATGTCTGTATGTATGCATGTATGTATATGTATGTATATCTGTCATAGAACCTAGCATGTAAAAATTTAAATTATTGCATTAAAGGAAATCGTATCTTTATGTTTTCTGCTTAATTTAGCGGATAAGACACGTTACTTGACCTTTACCTGTTTCCGTAGAAGAACGACTCATAACTACTATATTGAGAATGGCAGTTTAGCTTTCAGTAGTTCAGAGAGACTATCAGCATATTCGGCAAAACAATAACATTTAACTTCAGAAGAAAAAAAATCGTTACATATTTATGTAGTACTATTGTTTCAGTTTTCTGTAATATTGATGGAATTTCGACAAAACTTCGGTTATTTCTACAAACAGCAAGTAGATTTAGAGTATACCATTCCAAAAATATGATGAACATACTTTTGTAACGGTTTTAATTAGAAATTTAAATAATGCACATAATTTTGTAAAAGAGTTAAAATGCCGGTAAATCTAGCAAAGTTGGATGCTGAAGCCATTGGGACATTACTCTGTAGCTTTTTAAGTATCTTTAAACTTTTAGAATAACAATTAACCCTTTTTTGCTACAGGAACAGTACCCTTCTCGATGTCCCATTTGTTTTAGAGTGTGCTCTGTTTTCTGTACTGTACTTTGTAATGTACCCCGTGCATACGTAGAGATTCCTAGTTTAGAAGTTCATAGCACGGGAATAAAGGATCATGACACAATTGCTAGTATGTGAATGTCTGAAGCTTTATACATCAATTGGAACATCCTCGTCTCTTTCCGTTGCGAGTCGAAGTTATTTAACTTTCTGAAAGAGACTGGGGACGCTCTCTTTCAGAATATATCGCTGCCAAAAGACTGATTTGACCCCAGGGTCATCGAAACCTTAGTATGTCGCCTTCGCATTAATATACGAGCACGTTGACTGGATTCTATCTTATAGCTCAATCGGAATGTACTCGGCCTTTTCCATCACATGCTTGAAAGAAAAAATCCTCGGATGTAAACATTCGCAACTTTGAGGTCAATCTTACGGATCATACATCGAATGTGTGTCGATAGTTGCCATTCGGACTACTTCGGCTATTTACGAAATAAGAATTGACCTAGCAGTTACGAATGATCGAACTTTTTTTTTCATTCGTAACATCTCGGTCAATCCTACAGTCAATCCAATCGTAGAAATGGCCGAGATGGTCCGAATAAATCGGATTTCTTATTTTGCGGAGAAATATCAGGCAAACAAAATGTATGATTTTTCTGTAAATTACTGCGCCAAAATACATCTTAGGCATATTTTTGTCTCGCAGAAATAGCCAAGGTGGTTCCGAATGGGATACCTGCACTTTTAATTTTTTATGTTATTCTTGCGGCTTTTTAATAAATAAAAATGAAGAAATCATTTGGTTTCAGTAGTCTCAAAATATTGTTTACGATGCTATTAATGATTACACGTCATCGAGTAGTTGTGACGTCAGTGACGTTATTATTGCATAATAACAACCACGGGCTTGCGGGCAGTTCAAAATAGCCAGTGTTTACACCTGAGGTCTTTTTCTAAAGTACGAGTCATACAGGTCATGTAGGCGTTCGGTACCGACTATTTTAGCTATAGGTGTCATTTTTGAGAATGTGATTACCCATACCTTAAAATGGCAATTATTCCGTTTATTTAGCTCCTCGTCGATCAATATTCCTTGGAAGATCATTACATAAACGCCCTGAGAAATACATACGACAAAATCAACGTTGAAGTTAAGTCGATATTTTTAAACGAGGTCAACCAAGAGGTGTGATTCACATTTGCAACTTCGAGGTCAATCCTACGGATCATGTCTGGAATGTAAGCCGAAAGCTGCCATTCAGACCACCTCGACTTTTTACAAAACACGGATTGACCTAGAAGTTGCAAATGCATCGAAGTGTTTTTTGATTAGCAACTTCTGAGTCAGTCCTACGCATTCGCAACTTCGAGGTCAATCGTACGGATCATACCACGAATGTATGTCGATAGCTGCCATAGCTGACCTCGGTTAATTACGAAACAAGAATTGGCCGAGAAGTTGCGAATGCATCGATCTTTTTTTTTTTTTTTTTTGGGGGGGGGGTGCTTGTTTTGTTTTGTTTGTTTTTTTATTCACAACTTCTCGGTCAATCTAATCGTAGAAATAGCCTAGGTGGTCCGAATAGATTGAGGTTTCTTGCTTGCGAAGAAAATTCCTGGCAAACAAAATGTATGATTTTTCTGTAAATTAAATTGTGGTGACATACATCCGCGGTATAGTTTTGTCTCGCAGAAACAGCCGATGTGATGCGAATGGTGTGATCCAATGTAAACCGGATTGAATGTCGCGCTATGATGTCACAATGAAAGCGCCGCGTATTGGCCAACAATTTGAACTATCCCTTGCACTCGTAATGATTAGACCCGACGTCCGCTTTTCTTCACCTAATTTAGTGCCAGTGTGCCATTGCAAAAAGTCCATAGCGATCAATAATTTTCGTCTTGAATTTTAGTGATGACAATTAAGGTGCAGATTACTCAACAATCAGGAATTAACAGGCTTTGATAAAACTACTTTAGTATTAAATTTTAGAACAACAATTAGATGACTACATTGACGTATACTTTAGTATGCGATGGAAAAGGCAGAGGACGTCTCAATGGACATTCGAGGTCTTTTTAAGTCAGACCCAGTATGTCCATTATGTACCTATGTATCAAAAGTTTGGTATCCTACCTTCTTCAATTCGTTACAAATGGCGTGAAGAAGGCACGGTACCAGACTACAAATTTACAATGAATTCCATAAAATATGATATATGGGTCGTAATAGTCTCGTTCAGTCTTAGAGAACGAGATATGGATAGTTTAGGTCTTTTTATAGCATGCGACGGAAAAGGTGGAGGATGTTTCGAGTGACTTGTACCTCAATCGGAACATTCTCGGCCTTTTCATTCAAGTCGAGAAAGAAACCTTGGACGTAATTCGCGGCCACTGAGAACTATATTCGGAAGTACTTTTCTTCACATGGCACAATATGACGGCGGAAGGAGACAAAGTTACAATTGGAACATCGGCAGCCTTTTCTATTGCAACATATGTGGCGCACTCCGCCGGGGGTGGGGGGTTGGGGTAGGGGACGAATCACCAAACCCATCAAAGTGATGTGTATTCCTACAATTACTTCCGTGCTTGACGGAAATGGCCAAGCGATGTTCCTATCAACTTCTCCTCTCGATGATTTCACTCTCTTGTGCAGCGCTGGGCCCCGGGTAACCGAGTGGTCTAAGGCGCTCGCCTTTACAGATTACTGACATCTCACATCTGTCCGCATGGGTTCGAGTCTCAGCTCGGCTAACGTGGGTATGCGAGAAAGCTTGCCAGTAGCTTCCCGTGGGTCGGTGGTTCTACCCGGGGTTTTCCAGGGTTCTTCCTCCACTAGATATACTGTCCGCCATGTATAGGCTATCATGTGTTGAAAAATGGCGTTAAACCCGCAAAAACTAACAAACAAACTTCAGCCGTGATTTTAATGGATATCAGGAGTATTCACAGGGTCATTGTACACACATTTTTATTTTTAATTTAAATTTTGTGTCAAACGATATAGTTATAATTACCTATCTCAATAGTCCATTAACAACGCGAGTACTTGACAGGAAACAACGCTAGAACTAACCGAACGATTTTCTCGTCTTATTTATCATATCTAGTAATGCTCCTGTTTTCGTATGCAAAATATAACTGATGCAGCATTTTGTACAATGGTTTGTATTGTCCATATCTCTTATCAGTAAAAGCAATGTTATGGCTATTATATATATATATATATATATATATATATATATATATATATATATATATATATATATATATATATATATATATACGAAAGTATTTACTTATAGCAATAATCAAGTCAATACAACGTGAGAACCCATTCTCTGAGAGAGAGAGAGAGAGAGAGAGGAACACTAACGGTCAGTGATCAAACTAATGTCACTTGATCTAGTTTAAATTACTTTGGAAAATGGACTGTATATAACATCATGTACTTCTTATCAAGGGTTTTCGTATCCACGTAGTGTATGTCACTTGTAGTGATTTACTCGTTAAAATTAATTTAACTGATATTAACTATGTCTATTATTTTATAGTTGTTTTTTTTTTTAATTTCAATTGATGTTTTTCTTTGCAGATCTCAGATCTAATTAAAAGTCTATAGATCTAATTAAAAGATCTGCTAAGACCTAGACTTTAATAGTTTTTTCATTGTTTCAACTTTTATGTTTTGATGCGATGGTGAGGTATTGTCCTTCAACCTAATTGCTAGTGACATATCAAAAAGATATTTTATGTTTTGATGCGATAGGGAGGGGTTGTCTTTCAACCTAATTGCTAGTGACATATCGAAAAGATTAAAACAAATATCTTTTACAAATGCAAAACACGGATACCTATGACATTTTACATTTAATAACAAATGTCTGAAATCCTTCGGTATTAAAACATTTATGTCGATTAACAATATTGTATATATGATAAAACCTCTGAGAAACAATATGGTAATTTACAGGACCAGATGTTAACCCTCCAACTTATATGTTGATGAAGTCTGGTAAAAAACTTCATTAGTTCATAAATGTAGGGACGTTTGGGTTGATTTTAAAAAGAAATACCACGAGTCTGCACCTATTGTATCTCTCCGTCAATCTCCCGCATTAGAACTGTGTACTTTCTGAACCCTGAATATAATTTTATCAAACACCGTGTTAAAAACTGTGTTGCAACTTTTGCTTCTCACAACTGCAACTTTGAATTCAATAGTTGGCCTTATTAGCACCATTACTTAAGATGCCAACCTTTGTCATACTGTATTTCGTAAACCTTTAGCCCTTAATGAACTATGTCGTGTAGTTTTATAATGCTGGATTGGTAGATAAACCAGTAACATGGGAACACGACATACGTTGTCATTGATCCTGATATTGTGACAAGAACCAAAGTAGCTTGCAAGTCAACGTTCGTCCAGTTTTCACTCCAAGGTAAAAATTTATTTATTTGAAGTAGAATCAATTAATTTGAGTATTCTTTTACTTTTTTAACTTCTGAAATAGTAAATTTATTTTCCTATAAATATTTTGAAATAAATTTTTTCTAGTTACGTAAGAAGTAAATTCATAGTAAGATATGTATTTACCTTGGCTGGGAATATTACACTTTTATTTACAAAATGTTGCGGTGATTAGCTCCTGCATGTCTCGCCCGGACATTGTTTTATCCTATACACATATGTTATTACAACATAATTTCTCCGTTTCGATATAGAGCATCGGACTCGTAATTCAGGGTCGCGGGTTCTATATCCGCCGAGGCCAGCCCAGGTCAGCTGTCTTGGCGCGTTCTTGGAAAAGGCACCTAGCACCCATTTCCTCTTCATGATCCAGCCTATAATGTGTTGAAAGTGCCGTTAAAAACTAACCAACCTTCAATCCTTTACGCATGTTATTACAGCATGCTTTCTCTTTCACGAGGCAAGCTTCTTTCAAATTTCAAGGCAATAAGTTATAAATTCTCATGAGAAAAGTTGCTTAGCTTCAAATTTTCATGGTTTCCACGCTTTTAACTTTTTTAGTAACCCCACTCCACCCCACCCCCATACCTGCTCTCAGAGGATGAAGAGAAATGTTATGAACTCATCATCGAACTACTCACAATCGCAAGTCACTGTTTAAAGACTCTTAAACGCCGTAGCAGGAATTGTACATATCCAAGCTAGCATACACTAATGCGAGTAGCTATTGTACATATCCACGCTATCATACACTAATACGAGTAGCCATTGTACATATCCACGCTATCATACACTAATACGAGTAGCCATTGTACATATCCAGCTGTCATACACTAATACGAGTAGCCATTTTACATATCCACGATAGCATACACTAATACGAGTAGCCATTGTACATATCCACGCTATCATACACTAATACGAGTAGCCATTGTACATTTCCACGCTAGCATACACTAATGCGAGTAGCCATTTTACATATCCACGCTAGCATACACTAATGCGAGTAGCCATTGTTGGGTAGCGGCATAATTCCCACTATTTTTTCGAAAAGCACGGTTTGGCTTGGTGTTATAGTGCCTCGCCAAAGGACACGCCACGGTAGCTGACCCAGGCTGATCTGATAGTAGGATTCAAACACGCACCTTTTCGGTCGCGAGTCTGTCACACTAACCACTAAGCCACCACGGCTCCTGCCTCCATTTGTCGCCTCTTTCGACATGTAGGGTTATTCTACATCCCCATGCCCACATTAAGAAGAATGGTTCAGTATATTTTCAATATACCGTCTGGACTCGCTTATATAAGTCGAGTCCATCGCAAAATGCACGAACCCAGATCTGCAGTCACATAATGTGCATATACCCTAATCTGCTGGCACATTATGCAATAGCAGATCACTGTCTATGTTGTTTGCAGTTGGATTGGACTTATAAGCGAGTACTGACTATAAGATATAGGTTTTACAATCTGCTACAATAATTTCGCTATGTGCAACATTGGCAATGTCCTAAAATTATAAATATGAATTTGATTTAGTAAAGGGATTAAAATACCAACACTGATGAAAATGTTCTGTTTGGTTTATTCTCATCTCAAATTGTATGAAAGGGATTTAACTCCATTGTAGGACAATCATTGGGGGGGGGGGGGGGCTAGCTTAATACCATTCGTTTCTGACACGTTTATAAAGCACTAGAGTAATTAAGGGATTCATTGCAGACATGAGTATATTTTATCAAGAACTCCAATTTACCGCTTATTTAATGCTAGAATCCATTCCTCATTTCAACTAATTCGAACTTTTTTTTTTACCCTAAAAAACTACCATTTTTCATTTCTTAGATGCATATGTACCAATTAGTTCTTTTCATCTTTCTCCTCTTCTTTGTATCATTAACCAATATTTCTTTTCAGATGTCAAAACGTTGTTGTGTTATTGGCGCAGGTGTGTCGGGCTTGGCGGCAGTTAAACAGTGTCTTGAGGAAGGAATTGAACCAGTGTCTTATGAAAAAGATGACGACATCGGAGGCTTATGGCATTATCGTGAGGAATCCAAGGATGGTGATCCCAGTCTGTACAACTCGTGCAGCATCAATACTAGCAAGGGGCTCACGTGCTATAGCGACTTTCTCATACCCAAAGATTTTCCTAACTTCATGCACCATACTCACTTCAAAAGGTACCTTGACATGTATGCAGACCATTTTGGTTTGAGAAAGCATGTCAGACTTAGAACTGAGGTCATCAAGATTGAAAAAAGCGATGATTTCGATGAAACTGGACGCTGGATTGTTACTTACAAAAACTTGCTCAATGGAAAAGAACAGAGAGAAGTTTTTGATTTTGTTATGGTCTGCAACGGCCATTTGCACGAGCCAATTAAGCCAGACTTCCCAAGTCTGAAGGACTTTAAAGGCAAGGTCATACACACCCGTGACTTCAAGGATTTCAGAGGTTACGAGAATAAACGGATCCTTGTGGTCGGCATTGGAAATTCAGCCGCAGATGTGGCTTGTGAGCTAAGCCGCCATGCTAAACATGTAAATATATTTTAATTACTATCTTCGTATTTCAATACTCTAGTTAATTTTAAGTGTAAAATAGTTTGATATGTAATTTTTTATTTTTAAATATGTGCTAACACCTTTGTTACTTTTCTATTGGCCAGTTACAGTAAATGTCACAGTACGATTAATGACTTCTTGAAAGAAGAAGAATACGGAGAGAGAGAGAGAGAGAGAGAGAGAGAGAGAGAGAGAGAGAGAGAGAGAGAGAGAGAGAGAGAGAGGTACTCATGGTCTTTACATCTGATTCATACCATGTTCATTGCAGGTGATGATAAGCACTCGGCGGGGAACGTACTGCATCCAGCGTGCCGGCGAGTTTGGTTCTCCTTACGATCAAGTAGCTATCACGAGGTTCCGGCAAGCACTTCCTCACTCCCTGATGCGTCCCGTCCACTTCCACAAAATCAACTATCGCTACCGTCATGCGAACTACGGATTGTCACCCAATTTCCGTTTTGAGGGTGGCCAGGTTACAATTAGCGATGACCTACCCAACAGAATTCTCATTGGCGCCATTTCGATCCATGAGAACGTAGAACGATTCACTAAAACAGGCGCCATATTTGAAGATGGATCGATAGCAGACGACATTGATGTGGTTATCCTTGGAACAGGGTACAAGTACAGCTTCCCATTCCTGGATGATTCCATTATCAAGATGGAAGGCCATTTCTCCTATCTTTATAAACTCGTCTTCCCAGTTGACCTCAAGCCATGCACTCTGGCCGTGATAGGATTAGTCCAGCCGTTCGGTCCCCTTCCTCCAGTTCTTGAGATGCAGGCACGATGGGCTGCGAGAGTCTTCGCAGAACAATGTACTCTTCCACCTCCAAGAAAGAGACAAGAAGTCGTTGAAAAGTGGAGGAACTACCTGAGAAAGACATACGTTGATTCGCCTCGATACAGCCTGCAGATTTACTTCATTAAATATATGGATGAACTTGCAGGCTTCATCGGATGTCGACCAAGGCTTTGGAAGCTCCTGTTTGAGAACCCCAAATTATGGTACCACGTGGTATTTGGTCCGACAGCTCCCCAGCAATGGCGGTTAGAAGGTCCAGGGAGATGGGAGGGTGCAGAAGAGGCAATATCGAGACTAGAAGAGTATTTATGGTATCCCATGCAGACGAGAAAATCAGGATCTGGGGAAAGGGAGGGTCTATATGACGGATGGATCAACCTGTTCAGAATTATTGTCATATTGTTCCTCATTGTCATCTTTTTTCGTTTTGTTTTCAGCAACGGGTATCATGCATACTTCGTGCCCTTCTAAAAACATACTAAAATCGGGGATTTAAAAAAAATGAAGTTATTTAGTATGTACGACTGATCCGATGGATTAGCACAGTTAGCCAATATACAAGTTTCAAATCGCCGATATGGTAACGTTGGTTATCACATCTCTTTAATCAAAAACCATGTCCTGCCCCTGTCAATTTCTTTTAAGGAGGAACACATAAACCAATATGAAATAAATAAAGGCTTTGGAAATAAAGTGATTGCCTCGAGAAAAGACGAGTAATACAGAGTGACCATTGTCTTTGAAGTGACTGACAGTATGCGGTTGCAGTTGTGGAATCCACTCTTCCATTTAACTGACTGTCAAACAAAGTGATGATTGCATAATAATCAACGAAATGAAATATACGGTGTATATAACAACTGTACATCTTGAATTTTAATATAATTTTACTTGAAACAAATAAATCCGATAGTCGTCGGTGTAAACATTCGTGCGTAGCAGACACACCCGCATGACGACCCAGCAACTAACTCTCATCTAATACAATGACTCCGGATTCCTATGACAGAAATCAAGGCATATACTACGTACGAATGCTATGCCAGCGACTGTGTTCCATCCTTTTGGGGGGATGTGCGCATGGTGAGGGGGTATAGGGGTTGGTGCGTGCAGGCAAGGCGATTGTTGCCGTAACCCGCGAACCTGGAGTTCAGATCTCAGTAGGGAACGAATTAAAAAAATTATCTAACCTGTACGATAATATTCTTTCCCAATATATAATTTCACTCTTTATTATCACGCATCCTCATTTAGGATCCACGGATATCAATTTACGCTCTGTCTGGTGTATACTTGTACCTATCTCTCTGTATATCTATCCTCCTGAACGTCACAAAATTATTTAATTCTTGCGCAGCGAAATCCTAGATTTTTGTTTGTATTCGAGGATTTGTTTTGGAGTTTTAAAATGGATCTTTGTGTCAAGTTCTTGTGGTCATCCTGACGCTTGGTATTGTACGGGACATATTTATAAAAAAAAAAGTGAACTAAATGGATGATCATTTAAAGTTTGATGCATTCAAATGCATGTGAACAACCTATAATGTACCACTGTATATCTTTGTGTCGCAATGCTTCAAGATAGAGGCTTTACACTTTTAGTCTCTCTCCCTCTCTCTCTCTCTCTCTCTCTCTCTCTCTCTCTCTCTCTCTCTCTCTCTCTCTCTCTCTCTCATATTGATAAACAAAAATTGATAACTGCGCAAATACAAAACAGTTTCCAAACGTTTCGAGCTTAACAAGCTCTTCGTCAGGGGAAGAAATAAGTTACATCCAGAAAACAAAAACTATACACAAAAGCCAAGAGAAATTCTTGATTCCTACATGTTTCAACGACGGGAAAATATACAAACAAAGAATTTTTTTTTAAATAGAAGAAAGAAAAAAGAAAAAATTGATAAACGGTCTTAAAACGGGTAAATTAAATATATATTTATGCTGCCATCATCCCAATAAAGTTGTATAACAAAAATCAAAGAAAGGATTACCGTGTCTATCACGCAAAGAACCAAAATGTTTTGACTTAATTCCAGGCTGGAAACAAAGGACAGACACCATGCGTGGCGGAAAATCAACGCCATCTACAATATATACAATAGAGATTTTATCCCGGTAAAGTTATACATAGAGGTACTAAGGAAATATGTCAAGAGCATGGTGTAGCGGGATAATTGACAAGAGTTAAAATAATAATAATAATAATAATAATAAAGAGTTACGGAATATTTACTTGGGTAAATATTATCGCCAAAATTGCGTACGTCTGATTCACTGAAGCTTGGCTTTAGTTTTGATAAGATTGCATTAGGAAGGTTAGACTTTTTCATTTCGGTCGAACACCCCATGAGTTGTTAATCGTAGTATCCAGTATTGTTCCTTATGTGTGCGTTCTATATCGGTCTACCCCAGGTTAGATTCAGTCCGTAGCATCTCGAGGGACCCGACTGAATGCCCAGACTAGTTGTAGCGGTTGGCGAAATAGTTGCTTCTGAATAAAATGACCGGGAATTAGTTAGTAAAAGTGACCTTTCTGGAGCCAACAGAATCACAACTGACAGCATTATCATTCTACGCAAAGACCAAGATGATGAATTGAAACACTTTTTTTCTATTTAGACTTTGATGTTGCTTTCTGTTAAATACAAGCAACGTTCCTCATAGGATATATGATCTCCAGTAAAATCAGATAAAATATTAACGATTTTCTTATGGACTACAATCGGAACTAAATGAGAGCTGATTGACTCGGTTATTGTAGTGATACCAAGCAGAGAAGGAGACAAAAATAGCAATCGATATGCATTCGTAATATTCCGTAGGGCACTGCCCTACAATTTATACACATGTACAACGATAAGAATTCATTCCCATAAAATGCAAGCTTCTAAGTGCATATTTATTTTAATTTAGAAATTACAAAGAGTAATTGAAGTGAAAAATGGCTAATTCTATACATTTTTTACTAATGTGATAAATAAAATTGCTTTCCTATAATGTGGTAATAAAAAATTTTAAAGATCGGGTTATTATCTTGGAAAATAATGATTTTACAAAAGTCGTGATTCTTGCAAAATAATATATTTTATTGCAAAATCAATTAAAGATTCTCGCGACCTAAGCTGTTACAACCAACAACATGTAAACAATTACGAATAATGAACTGGGTAGTTAGAATATGTCAAGCAATACAAACCTTTTGGAGTCGTCTGCCGTCTGTAAGGTAGAAGTATACACGTAAATTGACACCCAGTTAATGGAGATTTTACAACATGAATAAAATGAACCAAAATAATTATTTTTACCTTTAAGTAGTTGACAGAAAATAATTACACACAGAAACAAATCAATACATTAATGTTTGTTTACCTTTATTATACTTTAATTTAAGTTAAGCAAGCTATTTTACGACATAGCAAAAAATGGTCTAAGGTGAGTGTGGAGTTTAGACTAACGTATCGTTTTGACATAATAACCCTGCGTCTTCGCAATCAGGTTTCGCAACTTGTATATTTATTTTGCTAAACTGATTCATTTCCAAATAATATTACTCATCTGGTCACGTACACATGGCGAAATTCAGAAAATATTCCGACCTGCTCTTGGCACCTCCATTACTCCCTGTATACGTTAATTCACGTTCTGCACAGAAAATCTTGCTGTAGGTTTATTTCAAGCACGGTGACCTATTATTTTTGTTTCGATTTTTGTAAATGTGATATTTATAATATGTTCGCAAAATATCTGAAAAATCTGAATATACATTTTGTAAAAACATCTCATCCAGAGCGAAATCTCATCGAATCCTATGTAAAATCCAGTCGAGAGGGTCATTACATTAACACCCATAGTGAGAAAACTAGCTGAGTCAGTCCTCACTTTTTTTAAAGTACTCATTAGCACCAAATCTTAGATTCATTTAAATATGAATAATTTCGAGATTAATTTGAGTAGTCTTCTTCCTTAAGGTAAAAGAGTCCGTGTATCTCGTTACTATAGGAACAATATGATACATCCTCAGGGTCTCCTTGTAAATTCCACCTTTTGTACCTCGTCCCTTCCATGAACAAGTCAAATGGAGCTCCAAAATGTTAATATTTTAACATTATTATAAATAATACTTACAGATAAAAAGACAAAAAAAAAGAGCCCATTAAATCGTAGCTAGATTTCATAAATTACGTACAGTTACAAGTTTACTATGCAAAGTTTCAGCTAGGAAGTAGTAAACTGATATTTTGCCATCTTCATAGAGTTATCTTTCATCCCTTCACCTTTTTAAAATAAGATTTTAAAAATGAGTTAATAAAATTTCTTGGTGGTCTTGAATACAATATTCCTGGCCTTTTTCTATCTGTTTATTTATCTTTCCTTTTTCTTTCTTTTCTCTGTTTTTCAATAAATTGGCTCTTGATTAATTATTATTACTGCCCATTAGTATATTGCAAGTCATTTCCTCTTTGTTTTCCATGATCCTGAGCGTTTCCTGTCAAACTCAGCTCACAATTATTACTTCTAAGTCTGTACTCAAGAATGCAGACCCTATCAAGTTTTAAAGTAATTTTGCCTCTCTTTTCTTTGGTGGTGATCATAGGCTTAGATTTTTTTTGGTTGCATTTTTATACTGGTCTAGAAGAAACTGTTTATTCTTTAGAATATCAGCATTATGGTGTGATTCTCTGTGTGTATTCTGGCTACAAAGCACAGTGAGTAAAGTAGTGCTACTGAAACAGGAGTGAAATATGTGACCCATGGCACGTTGCTTTATTAAAGTTCAGCCTTTCCCAAAAAATTCCGGATAATATATCACAAGAACTTCACTTTAAGTTTGTATAGGAAGATACTTTTGATTACGATATGATATATTTGGATTTGGACATACTGGAGTGTTCAGTACCAAACAGCAAATATAGAGAATACGCAGGGAAATAAATATGTACTGAGTCATTTCCGAATGTGCGGATAAGTAAAATGCACAACGTGAGAGCGCTTGCTGTATATATTATTATGACCTCCAAAAAGAAAGTTGTCAACTTCATCTCTGATTTGTGATAATGATAAACCAGAGCCACAACTGTCCGGAAATCACACTAGAAAATGGGTCAAAACAAATCCAAAGAAAAATAATGTATTCGTGCGTATTAAATATGAATACGCATTAGTGTAATAGTTTATAAATCGGTTCCTGGCACCAATCTGATCTCTCGGGTTGGACTTTCCTAACCTGATTACATTTCAACCACGTATGCATACTATATGCATACTATATGCATACTATAAGTATTCAATCTGATTTGGGGATTTTCAGCTTGAGTTTGAGTTTCATAGTCAACAAGTTTCAGAATATGGGGTGAGAATATAATGTTTAAATTACGTCTTATTCGTCGAAATTTATCCAACATATATAGGAGGAAAATTAAGAAAATCCTGACAATTCTGTGGTTCTAGCTTTATTCTGAATAAAATAGTAAGTTCAGATTTTTAGCCCGAATTCTAAATTCGTACTACAAAAATAAAAGTTTTTTGTAAGGCTTGGAATAAATTAGAGATAAATCTGTCTGGTGCACGAGAAAGATAATTTCATCAGCATGACCTCGCTCTCAAAAACATATCTAAAAAGTGTATGTTTTCCTTGACTGTTTCTGATAATGCTTCGAGACTTTCTCTCCTTTCACTGATTTTTCTCGCCAGGTGCACATGAACAATTATACCAGTTTACAGAAAATACTTTCTAAAAATTAATCATACCTTTTTAATTAAATCAATCTCGTATCTCTTGCTAACCTTTTATGTTTACTCTTATAATAAGTCATCAGTTTGTAATATTGGAATTTTCTTGTAAACGCTGATAACTCCAAAGTTTTTCTTGTATACCAGTAGTTTTGATGTGGCGAAAAGATTTTATAATTTATGCAAGATGAGAAGCAGAGTACATTACGATGAAAACCAAGTTACGCATGGTGAGAACAAAATCAGGTTCGATGCAGGATGGTGCGTAGTTTATGTACTTACTATTCGTTATTTATTATAATTTTATGACATGGAACACGTGTGTGTCACAAGCACCAGATCTATCCATAATTTATCCACGTTAAAAGTCTCGAGCAGCTACTCCGATATTTACAAACACCTTGGTTCGATCTGGTCACCCTGATTCAGAAGTAGAGAAAAAGTGGTATTTATTGCAGTTTTCCCCATCTGATCACGAGGATGACATAATTAGGGGTATGTCCATGTATTTTAGCAACACGTATAACGCTGAATTTTTTCTTGTGCGCTTGTTAAATCACTGCACTATGGATAGCTCTACTAAGTTCAACTATACAAAGGTCCAACGGAATTTGATTTTGTTTTAGTATTCTATTTTTATAATAGCAATATCAGATGCTAGGTTTTAACCTTAAAGTATTCTCATTGGATCGCATAACTGAACACTTAACATCGCTTTCGAATTGAGAAATTGAGACGTAATGTCAGAGATTTTTGTAATTTGTTTCCTGTTATCTCGAAGGATCATATATATATATATATATATATATATATATATATATATATATATATATATATATATATATATATATATATACGACACCGCAATGACAAATATTAATGTTTATATTTTTTTTAGAGATAACAGAGAAGTGATGAACGGGTCGAATGTCATTTTTAGATTTTGTTAAAATTGATACGTAAGAAGAGAGGTATCCTTTTTAATCGAACAACTAGCTGTTTCGTTCGTATTCATTATCCCGCTCATGCTAAACCTGGAAGGTCCCTCTCACGGAATTATCTACATAGCATTGCACTCTGCACGAAAGAGATTAGTGGCCGTGATTTTCATTATGACTCTCTACTCATATATCGTCGAATCATGCATTTTCATGCACTTATTTTTCGCGTTTTTTCATGAGACTTCATATTTTTTTAAAAATTATTAATTGACTGACATGTCGAAGCTAAAGTTGGAGTAAAATCATGGATCATCCGTCTGCTTATTTTACCTATCGATCGTTGGTTTGCTAAGGTGTGCAAAAATCTTACCTACCGATCGTTGGTTTGCTAAGGTGTGCAAACATCTTACCTACTGATCGTTGGTTTGCTAAGGTGTGCAAACATCTTACCTACTGATCGTTGGTTTGCTAAGGTGTGCAAACATCTTACCTACCGATCGTTGGTTTGCTAAGGTGTGCAAACATCTTACCTACTGATCGTTGGTTTGCTAAGGTGTGCAAACATCTTACCTACCGATCGTTGGTTTGCTAAGGTGTGCAAACATCTTACCTACCGATCGTTGGTTTGCTAAGGTGTGCAAACATCTTACCTACTGATCGTTGGTTTGCTAAGGTGTGCAAACATCTTACCTACCGATCGTTGGTTTGCTAAGGTGTGCAAACATCTTACCTACCGATCGTTGGTTTGCTAAGGTGTGCAAACATCTTACCTACTGATCGTTGGTTTGCTAAGGTGTGCAAACATCTTACCTACTGATCGTTGGTTTGCTAAGGTGTGCAAACATCTTACCTACTGATCGCTGGTTTGCTAAGGTGTGCAAAAACCAAAGCTATTGTATGGCTATAACTGTTAGCGTCAGAAACAAAACAAAAAAATATAAAAATATTTTTTTTTAAAAAATACTCTCGTAGTGCTATATTATATGCTTAAATTTTAAGTACATGATACATTGCAACGATATTTGTATGCAATGTTTGTGACTAAAACAATGCAAAGTTGCGCTAGGGAAAGAGCGTTTTATACAAAAAGTGTATGAAACCTGCTCACTGAAAAATCTTTTGATCATCAAAAGAGAAATTCAGAATTGTTATTGATTGTTTTATGATTTCCTCCTTTTATAATTAAGTATATCTTATAATTATCATTAAAACTCCATGGTTATAATTAGCAAAATGACGTAAATTCCCCTTGAGACTTGTTTTGTGGTATATAGTTGCCGGGACACTGAAAAGTCCAAAGAGGAAAACAGACGAGGTGGAGAAGAGAGTAGTAGGTAATTCGACTTGCCCGTCGCAAACAATGATACTATCTCAAAATGCAAAAAGTTAACATTTCTAGTGATATCAAGGACATTTTACTTTAACAGGCCAATATACTTTATGACTGAAGAAAACTGGCAGAAGAGATTCTCAAAAGAAAGGCAAAAATATTCGAGATAAATATCTTGCCGATCGGATCATCTAATGTAGTAATCAGGTCTAGAAAATTTAGTGGGACAAAAACTTACATTGGTTTAAAATATGTTGGAGTCAGCTATTCATTCTATTGATTCATAGTCGACATTACGCTGATAAAGAATTCGTACATTGATGTCTTTTCTATAGTGGACAAAATAAAGTGAAATGTCGATGTCTCAGATGAGGTATAGAGACAAGATATTGGTTTCTTTATGCAACTATCATATGCCACGATATAAAATTTATGTTTATGAAAATGACATTGTTAGTTTAAGTCAATAAATTAAAGCAACTAAATATGTTTGATGACTAGCTATGATTTTACTACATTTGCACGAGGCCTCCAGATTAAGTGGACGGACCTGTTGATAGATAGATAGATAGATAGATAGATAGATAGATAGATAGATAGATAGATAGATAGATAGATAGATAGATAGATAGACAGACAAACAGATAGATAGATAGATAAACAGATAGACAGACAGACAAATAGATAGACAGACAGACAGTCAGATAGATAGATATTATGAAGACATTACCATACAAGAAAAATAGAGAGGCAGAGACCGAAATACAGGAATTGGTAACATAAATAACACAATCTGTATGATAAATTTATTATTAATAATTTTCATTCATCAGTCGTCGGACATCGGTTGAAGCTTTAGGTAAAGGCCATTTTTGCTGCGGAGTATCAGGGCACTCTCGGGCTCAGCCTCTCTATTTGGATCCAAACTAAGATGAAACCTGCGCAAAATCATGGCAACCACGATCCGGATCTGCGTCAAGGCAAACTGCTGTCCGATACAGTTCCTATATGAAATTTCAAAGTCTTTTAAAATTCTAGTACTTTTGTGTAATTCACTCACTCCAGAGCCTCCACTTTAGCTAGTAATTTGATGGAGTTTTGGAGACTATAGAGCTGTACAGTGGCCTATTTATTGAGCACAGAACGTTCTTACAAAGTACTTTTTGTGACTTTTGAAAGCACGGACCATTGCAAGCTATATCCTGTTATTTATTGTAGGTCGGTTCCATGGGTCCTCAAAATTACAAAATTTGTCCTCGATGGATGTAGGATTATTTGGAAGAAACAAATCCATGTTTTCCACGTGTATACGGCTGTAGGAAGTTGTTTTCCACAACTTATAAAATGGTTCCTGGTAGTACGCAATGAAATTATTAATTTGATAAATCTATAGTTACACTTCCTTTGACTTTTTGCCACATTTTACGCGGTATCCTTTAATTACATCTTTGGACAGATTTAAATTGTATGCAAATTTTTGGCAGGCCTCTATTTCGGAGAAAATGATGAGTTCTAAGTTTTGGATTACAACAAGAAGAAACCACACCAGTCTCACAATGGCTTAAGAGGATTGGACATTGTATTGCGTTTGAATACAAGGGCATATATTTCATTAATACTACTTGAAGTAACTTTGTTCACCTTAATTCAGAACAATAACAACAAACATGGATACATGCATGCATACATACATACATACATACATACATACATACATACATACATACATACATACATACATACATACATACATACATACATACATACATACATTTGATGATGGCCACTTTGTGAAGTCTACTTTTATCAATTTAAATTGCGACATCTTGTTTGGAATAGCAGCATGATATTGGAAAAATTTAATTTTAAAATACTCTCAGTAGTGTCATGCCTTTTTTTATTTTTTATTTTTTATTTTTGTTAGCATAGATGGGTAGCTTTCAGATCTTTCCTGCAAAAATACCATTTTAATATACAAAAATACCATTTTAATATACAAAAATACCATTTTAATATACAAAAAGGTCTGTATGGAAATTCAAATATTTACCTTGGACCTATGGAAAACGGCATGTAATAAATGGACGATCTTGTAACATCTTTCGAAAATCTTGAGGGATTATATTCCTGCAAATCGGAAATCATTAAGCTTCTTAAATTCTATTTATTTGCTTTCTTTAATTTTTTAAAAAGGAGTATTTATAAGTAATACAAATGTCAAACACAATCAAAATAACGTATCACATACTTCAGATAAATGTACAATAAAGTATATGAGAGAGTCTAAGATGGATATATGTTAGGGACACATTCGTATGAAATAGAGCAATATTCAAGTATGTAGCACGCTATAAATGACACTAAATTATCATTATTGCGTCGTTTGTAAATTGTCCACCTTACAGATTAATTACACATTTCAATTCCCATGAAGAAACTTACGTCTGGTTTCGCCCAAATGTCTGGATGCCTCTGGAGAGCAAATATGGAAACGCCGACTCGAATTCCTTGGAAAATAATAATAATAATAATAATAATAATAATTTCAAGAAATTAATGTATTGATGCCCATTAATAGAATAATCCACTACCACCACCGGCAATACATGCAAGCACGCAGTTATGGTTTTCTTTGCTGTTACCTGGTAAGTAGCGAAAAACCACAATTATAACGACCCAGCTAAAACGCGTACCTCTACTTTTCACCTCCAATTATGCCGATATCCGCAGGAGTTCCGAATGCGATATACCAGGATCCAGATTTAATTCGCAGACCAATAATAAGAGAAAAGTTTCCATTTCTTTGAATATTACGATTAACGACACTGGATATCAGTAGAGCAGGATGACGCAGAGGCTAGATGAATTGACACTTCGTCCGGCATTTCAAACAATGTCGTTATTTACGCTTTGAAGAGTTCCAAAGGTTAAAGTCATGTGGTGATTTTTGGTCCCTATGCACCATCGTCGATAAATAAGCGCCTCAGCTATCTGGCGATTTATTATCCAATTTTGGATATTATCCCTACGCTGACCGGCTTGGCGGACACGTATGTATATTAAGAGTCTAACAAAATAGTTCCAAACATTTCGCCCCGTTAATTTGCTTGTTGTGATGGCCTGCCAAGGTCAATTTAATATATGTTTTGATTGTAATTTTAACTAAGTCAAATTCTTTCTAACGATGTATCTACATTATCTTTCTTACAAAACAAAAATTTGCCCATGCTCATTGGAGCACTTCCGTTGTCAAATCTTTATTTTCGGAGGTGCATAGATTTTGCACGTTGTCAAACTCTTCAATTTTGGAGGTAAGTAAATTTTGCATGTAGGCCGCAATCCCATAATGCCAGAATAGAAGTGATCGATTTTGAGAAATCCGGAACTTATAAAGTTTGATTATAGGTATGTTATATAATAGTTTATCCCAACTGTAAATTGAGACCGAATTCTTGCATTTTTGTGCTTAAATCGTTTTTTTAAAAATACCTTGCTGGGCACAACGTATTTTACCCCGATTGACTTCTGACCTTATGCAAAGGCCCCGGGTGATCGAGTGGTCTAAGGCGCTCGCCTTTACAGATCACTCACACATCTCACCTCTGTCCGCGTGAGTTCGAGTCTAGGCTCGACCAGCATGAGTATGTGCTCTTGCCAGTAGCTTCCCGTGGATCGGTGGTTCTTCCTGGGGTCCTTCCGGGTTCTTTCTTCACCAAATATACTGGCCTAAGAAAAGCACGTGTGTCAAGTGTAATGGATTGCAGCACCGGAAGGCCACAACAAAATCTTTTGTTTACAATACACTCGATTTACACGAAATAGTTCTTCAAAGGAGCAAACATGTTATGTGAGACATGCGTCTTTCTTGTCGAGTTTACCATCAGCAACATAGTGTCGGTTGAATTTATACAAGTGGCCTTGTCTATCGACAGCCATAAAAGGGTGGCATAAAATTGGTAGCTACAAATACGGTCGATCAGTGGTGTGTTATATATAGTGACGGAATAAGAAAGAATGATAGACGATTCACGCTTCATCACAAGAATAATATTTTCAGTGTCGCAATCAGAGATGTCCATAAGTATGCAATCATCCAAGGTTGAGTGTGCAAAATACATACATGTTTGATATGAACGATATTCATGTAAATTTTCTTTTTTGATAAGTAGTTAATAAAATTAAATTAGATGGACAAAAAATGAAAATACCGTGTTTTTTTACCTTACATAGACACTACTTATCTCACGTTTAGACTTTGTACGATTTGCGTCACAGGGGAGATAACTCACCTTCCGGTATTTTTCTCCCGTCTGCCAACACTATCGGTTTCTCTGTGAAGCGGGAAATATTGGGAACAGGTGGATACAACCGCATACTCTCCTGGAGACACATATAGGTATATTCCATTTTGCCAAGGTCATCCCTGAGGTTGGAAAATGTAAGAATACAGTTTGCTTTCTAATAGGTTGGGAATTTATATTGAAGTAAAGGATGCCTCATAGGTCAAAGTTGACTTTTAGTTCTTTGTTCTAGTTCCTATAAAGATTAAACTACCAAAGTTACTCCGTACTATTATCATTGGTCTGGAGTGCACCCTTCTACTACAAACAAGTATCGAATGAGTTTTCATGCCTGACATGAAGGACCGGCAATTGATTAGGCTCAGAAGTCTGGGTAAGTATTTGGATCAGCGTCGCAATTTTTGTGAATCTGCTTCTGATGAAATTTTAGGACAGTACAAGAATCTTGTTGAAATTATTTAATATTATTTGCTACGTATATCACCAGCTTGCTTATAATTTGAAGTCAGAATGCGCCATTTAAAAAATATTGAGAATTTCCAGAGATTTGATTTAATAAAAAAATGTTTTTGTTTTTTGCTTTTTTTTGTTTGTTTTTGTTTAGTATTCTTGTTTCATTTTACCATTCCGGATCTCGTTTCTTTCCAATCACGGATGAAATTTCCTCACGACACCTCTCCTGGTGTTCTGGATGTTTGGCAAGATTATACAGACACCACGAAATTGCGCTGGTTGTGGAATCATGACTTTCAAACATGAACGTGTCCACCTCGTCCCGTATATCGTCGTTCGTTAACCCTTCTCCTTCCGAGTCCTGTGAATTAAAATAAGGGATTGACGTCATATAATTTTGAAGAAAAACACACCAATATAACTCTATCACAATCATTACGGGGTATAAATCAAATGAAGCGAAAGAGTTCACAATTTGCAAGAATATATCGTCAGGGAAAAATAACAAGACCTGAAAATTCAACGAAAGCATAATAGAAAGCGTTGGAGATATTTCTGCTCCAGGTTGCTGCTAAATTATCCGTAACAGACTTAAACGTTTGAAGAAAGGTCTGGTTTTAAAGAGCAAATATGAAACGAAATTTTGTTGCTTAGACAGCTAGTTAGTCGATCAGTCAGTTGGCAAAATGGTGGGGTTTCTTTTTTCTTCTGTTTTTATTGTTACGTTGATTGTGGTATTTTTTCCTACTGAATTTTCGCTCGTCTTGGACGAATAAGAAAACATTTACATGGACGATCATTCACAAATATAAATGTGTTCCAATGATTCGATTCAGCTAAATTGAAATTCGATTATTGGTAAATTTTCAAGATGTCAGTTTTGTGAAATCCGTTAAGGGTTTGCAAACGTGTTTGTTCGCACGTACTGGGAGAAAAGTATATTCTCAAAGCTGAGGATAGTAACATGATATTTTAGAAGAAGACACCTCTATTTCGAATGATAAACTGTAGCGCCTAGTCCGCATTCTGTTTAGTAGAAATCAATGAGAAAGTTCTATCTAGTATTCTCGAAACCTTTGAGTAAGAAAGTCGAGCTCAAGCTAGAAGCACCTTAATCGGGCCCCGTATTCTCAAATATGTAAGTAAAAAAGTCAAGCTGAAGGTTCAAACCCCCAAATCAGTCCCCATATTCTCCAAACCTTTCAGTAAGAAAGTAAAACTCAAACTCGAACCCCCTCAATGATGCCCCGTATTCTCGAATAATTTCTATCACAAAACTCAGCTCAAGCTCAAAGTCTGAAAACTTTGAAGTCCTGTAACTTTTAAAATAAAGTTTGAATCATAGAACTGTAAAGACGTTGTAAATTTTGGTTGCTCTAACAACATGCTGAATTTATCATACCAGGATATACTCCAAGTATCAAATCCAGGCCACGTATTCTCGAAACTTTCTGAGCAAGAAATTAAAGATCGAGCTATAAAAAAAAATCAGATATGATACTTAGGGTGCACCTGCGTCATCGAAATTTGTCAATATAATAGAAGGACACAAGTTCAGACACATCTAAAAGTCTATGCTTCGGACTTTACCGCATTTAAAGGTAACGCTCGTGGTTTAGAATTCAGGTCTACGATCTGTATTTGGTGTTTTTAATAGGAATATATCAATTCTAACTTAATTATTACTTACTTAAACAATTTAAATTAAAACATTCGCTGAAGGAGGTGCCATTTGGATTCTGTACTTGAATTCAAAACTCTTCGGTCGGTTCGGTGCTGTAGCCAATCGCTGTTCTATGCTTCTGCACATATGCACAGGAGCATTATTTTTTCAAACACCTACATGTGTTACCTCATAAATCCGAGGTTTGATGTGTTTAAATATGATTAGTAGTTTCTAATGAGTCTTCATGCACTGAAATGAGAAAGCGGCAACAAGCACGTTTGCTTTACACCTCTGCGGTCCCGTTTTTTTTTTTTTTTTTTTTTTTTTTTTTTGGGGGGGGGGGAGATTCGGTACATGCAAGGGTACGCGTTTGCCCTTCCCTAGTCTATAGTTTCATCTGCGTACTCCTCTTTCATTCAAATTGAAGAACACATTACGCCAGCAACTGAGCCATCAAGAGCGCGTTATATTGTCAAAACTTGGTGGGAAATCGACGTAAAATAAATTAAAATTAAAAAGGACTATACTCTGACGTTCATGTTGCTGGATTACAGGTATAAATTAAAATCTCTTTTGATACTTTGTTGACAGAAGTGTTTAAAATGAGACGAATACTTTGGCTGTCAGAAGAATGTCCAAGAAATCGACACTGCGGGAGTTTGGCTTCTCCCTCCGTAACAGCTGTCGTCTGCTTTCAATTATTTGCTCAGAGTGTGAATGAATGGTGTTACAAGCCCTCTTAAACTTTCTCCTGAAAAAAATAAAGCTTACGTGAAATAACTTCAATTGAAGAAACATGGGGTTTTAGTGTTTACAATTTTTAAAAATAATAAAAAATAAAATGATAAATTTTACAAGCCCGTTAGTGAACGTTCTGAAAAGACAGTAATGAAGAATAAATAAATCCCACAAAAGATTTTTTTTTTTTACAGAATCCTCTAGTTGGCAACTGTTAAGAATTACTGCGCTTTTTAAAATACTTTTTTGTACATGATTCTAATTTTAAGCAACACATGCTTTACAGATTACAAACCCGTATTTTTTAAATAGCATTTAAATCGATTTAATGCAGATGTTGTATCATTAATACAGATGAACTGAATCGAACGGTCGTACAAACCGATTTTTGTACAATTGTTTATTTTTTTAATTCTACATAACCCTCAATTCTGTAGAACCTCTCTCTCTCTTTCTCTCTCTCTCTCTCTCTCTCTCTCTCTCTCTCTCTCTCTCTCTCTCTCTCTCTCTCTCTCTGACACGTGGCATCAAATGATCAGTGCGCTTCACACAAAACTCTCCTCACCCATTATCAGAGCAGAAGTAAATCCAGTCTATGTGGTGGAGGGGATTCATAATCCTCTTCACTATCAGATCGGAGACCTCATATACTCCTTGAATGTATGGGTGACGAGTCCTAGAACACACGCAAAATACGTCTGCATCATTCTAAAATTTGCATCAATGTATTTGATCTTTTAAAATACTTTTTAACTTTCAATTAAATAATTGCACCGACTAAGAGGTAAACTTTACTTCTTACAGGAGCTTCTCGTTTTTTTAAATTTTTATTATTATTATTATTTTATTTTTCATCATCACCAAAACAAAGAAAGAAAGACCTTCGGTCTCTTCAGAAATACAAAGTCATGAACGTACATCCGCAAGGGCAATTTTGGTCTGTGACGTTCCTTTCAGAATGGCGAAATATAAAAGTCATGACATTGAAGAATATAACACAAATATTGAATTAGGGTCTTTGTTTTTGTGTGGTATTCGAAAGTGATCGATTCCAGTTACTGGAAAACACAACAATCACTGTTCTTAGGTTTCAACAGATGTGCCGGCACTACCATTTTTTATCAATGTTTTAAGGAGAAATGTTTTAGGTAAATAACAGAGTTATTTATTTTTATTTATATTTTTTTTATCGTCCTTCACTTCTATTTAGGACAGAATACGTACGTTTCCTTTTGACAGTTACTCTCGTACCCAAAGAGACACTTCATCATGCTGTCCAGTGTCAGCAGACTTATGTGGTGAAATACTTCGACTGGCTCCACCACGGCGGACCACTTTCTCTGTGAGAAAGTATTATCCCATGAATAACAGTATCATGCCTAGCCCCATAATCTAGAATTTTCTTGAACAAGAAAATCCGGTCTCATAACCTTTAAGTTGCATGCTAGGAGATGAGCAAATAGGTTAAGAATATACGAAAAGTTCCATGACCTAATAGTTATTATAAACGTTACATACATTTTGGGGGACTTTAATTAAAACTTGAGCTTTGTCCTTAGTAGGTTTCAAGACTATATGGCCTGTGTGAATCTTGAAAACTTGAGATTTTTCCTCAGTAGGTTTCGAGACTACAGGGGCTGTGTGAATCTTGAAATTTTAAGCTCGAGCCTGAGTCTGAGTGTTTGCTTTCAGCCAATCAAACTTTACGTTACCAAAGTTAACTACTCACGATTTGTCAACCACAAAATCTCACGCTCACTCTCAATATCAAAAGTTCAATTACTTCCAGATAAGATCGATTGCTAATAGTAGAAGTTTTCAATGTCAGACATGATTTTTCAATTAAATATGACGAGCGATAACATGATATCATTTGGACCTGAAAAAGTATGAATGTTAGAACTGCATTGTGGGAACCTGTGCTCCACACACACACACACACACACACACACACGCTCGAAAATACACATTGCGGAAATGTAATATGTCACGAAAATATCTTCGTTTAAATTAGACCATGTAGCTCTTTAGCTCATATAAGTATCTCCCCTATACATGCTATATAAATAATGGGAGATATGTGATAATATTTCTATATAAATAATGGGAGATATGTGATAATATTTACTTATTTCATTGCTTTATTACATATTTTGTTCGCTTGCTCTATCATGAAATAATACAATTTTACCGATCAAAATAACAAAATTGTTGGTGGTTTTTGGTGACATAACAAAGACTATTATAATTATAGCTTACACTTAGGATATGTGTGGAGGCAGTGAATATTTTAACATAGTTCTTGAGTATCTCCACGTGGAAGGCAGGCGTCAACATGCGCCTGTTTCTGTCCCACTTCCGGCCTCCGCTCAATAGCAATCCATCCCCTAAAAAAAAAATAAAGTTGGAAAACATTTTTGCCCCACCACCACCACCACATACATACGCGTCAATTTTGGCTTGACTTTGGGATATTTTTCATATTTACTTGAATTTAAATTTTTTTTCTGTTCTTTGTTTAATTTGTGAATAAAACAGTTGTGAATCTCTTCAAGATAGTTCACGTCATCATCCAAAAGAAGTGAAATATTCGCCCATTCATATTCGCCTATTCATTTCTTATAACGAAGTTCGATATTCGCCTCTTTGTGCATTTTAATAGCTATCAATGCATGTTTATGGTACCCGCCCGAAAAAAATAGACCAAAATAGAAAAAAAAAAAAAAAAAAAAAGCACATTTATACAAAAATTTGCCACGAAATTATTTCGAGAGCGATCAGCCTATGAAATTATAGATTCTTCTAAAACAGATTGATATTTTGAACTCAGTCTTTTAAAACTGGTTTGAAGACAACAGATTTTGTGAATAAATATGTTCTCCTTTGAGTTCTTGCATGTCCAGACCTCTAAACTTAAAAATTAATTTTAGGCATTGCAGAGAAAGTTTTAAACTCTCTCATTAAAAGTCTCAATCACCACCAGTGGCGTAGCTAGGGAATATCGACGTGTATGCAGGACATATTCAAAACATGTCAAGAGGGGAACCTGGAGAATGCTTCCCATTTAAATTTGGACAGTAATATGTCGTCACATGAGTACTTGAATATACCCAGCTTCGCCCCTTACAGTTTTGAACTCAACTGAACTTAAAAAAGAACACTGATTTACGATGAAAGTTAATTTGTCAATGCCGTTGTGTCTTTCCAAGCAGCAGGAATGGCTCTGACAATTCTTAACTAAACTGAACGTATCAACAAAAAAAAAAACAAAAAAAAAACGAAAAAATAAATAAATAACGATATACGATGAATGTGAATATGTCAGTGTCACTCAGCCGTCTACATACCGGGTATCTAGAATATTACCCTCGAAATCAACTTAAACATTCTAAACTTGTTGACGTCCACAATATTCCTCGATGGAGTAACAGAAGTTTATGCTTTTCTCTTCACACAAGCCCAGTTTCAGTGATGGTTAGACGTGTAAGATTATTGTGTAAGAATGATCCAGTTTAATTAATGAATTATTTAGTGATTTTGGAGCCAGCTTTATACTCACTGTCATAATGCGCGTGAAGAACTCAGTGTGGTGATCAAGTGCATATGAGAGAGAGAGAGAGAGAGAGAGAGAGAGAGAGAGAGAGAGAGAGAGAGAGAGAGAGAGAGAGAGCAAACCTATCCATGGCCGCATTAGTGAGTATGACATTTCATCCTTTGGATCTGAAAAATTAAATCTTATTGACATTATAAGAATGTTTCATGCGAAGGATAAGTGATCGTTCTACCGGAATTACTTTTATCTCCGCATAAGAAACTACATCATGTTAGACATTAATTGTACATTTATAACCTGTATAGACTGTTATTCCGTACAGTTAACTAATAAAAAGTTAGTACTTAGTAGTAAGTTAGTTGAAGAAAAATTAAATCAAAGTGATAAACATACCCAAAATTTGGCACTTGTTTCTTTTGTTTCTGTCAACATTGTAGGAGACACGAATATCAAAAGTTACATTCAAGAAAATCGTGGAATATACCCGTTATAAATCGTTGTTGAGTGTATTAAACATTTAAAAAAAGTCGGTTACGGTTACTTTATAGCTGGATGGCTCTGAATAGCTCAAGAACTTAGAAGCATTACATATTCAGAAATATCACTTTAACGAGAATGAAGAAAAAAAGTAACAATAATCCTTAGAAAATATGCATCGGATAACAGTGTTCACAATGATGATAGAGAACATTTACATTGGTGTCGTGGTTCATTCTTTGCTGTACGAAATATATGAAATACTGATTAATCATAACAGGGGAAAAATCGACGAACACTCTGTTAAAAACAAGAAATTGGATGCTTGGCTCATTTCTACTATAGATGAAGGTGGGAGACACCTCCATATTAGCCACCTCCATATTTAACCACCTTCATATTAGCCACCTCGATATGGAACCACCTCCATATTAGACACATCCATATGGAGGTGGTAGACTCTACAGGACCTTTGGCTAGAAAAGGTGGTTAACCTACCTGACCCTGACAGGACATATTTGGCTGTGTCCGGATGAGTGGCTATCAGGAAGGCATCAAAAGGTCCCATCCAGACGGGCAAAATCCCCTGGTACTGCACCGCGTATTCAGCCAACCTCACCATCCCTCTGTAGTCTCCCGTCAGCTACACAAAAATATACGTCAACTTGATTAATTAAGGCAGGGGTCTCCAAACTACGGCCCGCGGCTTCGATTTGTCCGGCCCGCGGTATTGTACTTTTTTAAAACAATTTTGCATATATTTAAATTTTTCACAGTCGCTTCGGCCCGCAAACCCCCTTCAGAAATCTAACATGGCTCTCGTCTTATAAAGTTTGGAGACCCCTGAATTAGGGTATTCGTTTTTAAATCTCGAAGAAAAATCAACATAATTAATATTTGTCTTGTTAAGTTGGCGTAGCGAGACGATAGGTATCATTTTTCTTGTGACCGCGGCGAAAGAGTCAAGAATCTAAAGACTTTGAGAACGTTTACACCGCTTTCATATAACATACATTGAAACTTTCTTCCCAAGCAAAAAAAGTCTGGCATGCACCGCGCATCTTTCGTATCTACAAGAGTTTTAAGCGTGCCCATAACCAAGGCAATATGCTTCTGAGCCACAATCCAGTGGATCGTCATTTTGCTGATTCCTACTGTAAAAGGTAGAGCGGTACATTCTTGTGCAGAAGTTTGAGTCGTACTTCATGGGGAATAATTGGGCTAACCTGATGTGTAGAAGAGGTCTTCTTTACAGGTGCCTGGTTCGACGTCCTCATACTTGCACAGCGGAAGGTCGTCGCTTAATTGACCTATTGCTACTCGTCAATAACGCTAATCGATTAATAGATCAGCGGTTGTAATTAAACACACCTAAAGGCGTTGTTTACGTCCGCCAGTTCTCCCCGACAAGCTGATTGTCGCGGAAAATGAATTGGTTATCGTAAATATTTAAAAAAAAATTCAACGATTCGTCAATTTTTCGATTGATAATTGTAAAAATATGTCAATTTGTAATTCTGACAGTCGATATCCAGATCGTCTAAATGGAGGAGTTAGATTTGTTTCTTTCCCGAAACCTAGACGGAACTTGGATGATCAAGACTTGTGGTCGCCCGCAGAATCAGTTGAACGTGGACACAATTGATAGAAATTACCACATGTTTGTATGCACAACAGTATGTAGAAAAGCATGTTCCGTCGAAAATTTGAAGAAGACAAAAAACAACAAAAAAAAAAAAAAAAAAAAGAAAAACAAAAAAAAGAAAAGAATATTAATTGAAACATAATATGTAAAAATGAACGTGTCTAGAATATGGGTTGAAAATCCCCTAACCTCGGGCTTTGTTGTGCGTGTTTTTTCCTGTATATGAAGCACTGGACCCTAGATTGCATCATTTTAAAATTTTAAAATGTACATTTTAATGTTTCTTTGTCCCAAAAATAATGCATCGTCGTCTCGATCTTTCAGATACTTGAGCGATCTTTACTTTCAGTCATTGACCTGAAGGAGGGGTGGGAAATGAAAATTGTAATCAATCATAAAGAAATACAAAAACAATGGTTTCAGATATTTATCTTCCGATAGATTACCCATGTATTTACATGTGTATATCAACAAACGTCATTGGTCAAAATTCCGTCTTATGAACAGAGCAGAACTTTAAAATTGTTATGTAAAACAGTATACTTCTGAACAGTATCCATTTATTCGTTTGCTATATATTTTTCATTCATTTATTTAGAAGGCAACCTAAACAAAAGTCAGTCAAAATTAAGAAAGATAGGACTGTATACTAAATACAATAACATCTTTCGAAGTGAATTTCCTTTTACATGAATATGTTCTTAAGCTGCTTTAAATGATTTACTGAAATAAAAAACATAGGTTATATGAACTTGAAATACAAATATAAATACTGTCTACTGCAGTATAATTTATGCAACTTGGTAATTTAACATTTTTAAGAATAAGAATCCTTTTTAGTAAACGTCTCACTGAAATTTAAACATTTCTTTGCCTAAAACTGAATGTTTGTCGGAGGTTAACAGGTCATCGTGTCACGTGATTCGGTAGCCTGCGCGATCTGTTATCTCGCGTAAGGTCAATCTGAGCTCGAGAAACTTGTGATCTTATTTTGATTACAGAAAGATTACCGTCTTCATAAGATACGTGTATATAGTGTTAGCCGGTACTGATACAGTCCCACACAAATTTGGTAGCACACTGTGCAAAGTGATGATTAGATATAAGAACCCTAGTTGGTAATACATATTTATGACGTAATAGAACCTCAAAATATTCTGCCAGACAATTAATGGTAAATACCACCAAGTAGTAGACATGATAGATTATATGATTTAAATGGCTCCAACCTGAAGAAAAAGAAAAAAAAAAAAAAAAAAAAAAAAAAAACAGGAATAGGATGAAATTATTTCTTTAAATGTTCTAACATCTTTCTTTTTAAATTGTTTTTCAGTACAATTGTTTTTAATATCAAAGAAATGCATATAATGAAGTGAGACTTGCCGTAAGAACGAGAAAAGTTACAAAAGCATTCTTTGAAGCAATTGAGTAAAAACTAATTTATTCAAAATCAATCAGAAGATCAAATGGACTGAAAAAAGAAACAAATTCCATGCGCTTATCTTTGTTGTTTTGAAGTACATTATATTCCTGGTGTGTACTCATCTAAGTTCAACAGGTATATGTAAATTGTTCATCTGACTCTTGATAAGATAAATTCACTTCAGCTGCGTGAAATTCGCCTGGTTAAGAATATAGATATGAAACTCACTGAACACGCGCGTTTAGCATGTTGTGTATTTATTTCTGTCTGTACACCAGGATAACACTGATAAATTTCTTGTAAATCATAACCACGACAAACGCTAGCATAGGAAAAAGATTGTATGAATTAAATAATTCTAATTGACTCTGTCTAATCAAAAGTCTAATAACATAAAAAAAAATATCAGAAAGAATGGTCGGTTTTATCATTTATCTAAAATTAAAATGATGCAAACACAGTGGCTGTGAGATTTGAAATGATATGCAGATGAAAAGATCGGAGCTGCGGTGGCTCGGTGGTTAGCGTGCCGGACTCACAACCGAAAGGGTGCGGGTTCGAATCCTACCATCGGACCAGCCTACGTCAGCTACCGTGGTGTGTCATTGGGCAAGGCACATCACTCCAATTGCCTCGGCACTAAATAACCTACTTGTGTTGCTGTGCCGTAAATCACCAAACCAAATAAAATGAAAAGACCTTTTCCATATTTAAATCTATAAAATTTATAATTTTTGCTTTTTTTTTAGCGATTGTGAACATTTAAATCGCTTCGAATTAAGACTGATAATCACAGGCTAAAGTATATATAAACATGGAAATATATCTCACCTCTGCTGTATTTCCTCCAAGAAACGTTGGCTTTGGACCAGGAAATGCCCTGAAAAGAGCCTGCAGTTCCCATCTTCGTTGAATCAAAGAAAGTATCTTCATGATTACAAAGACTAGGATTAATAAAGGGACACATTTCATAAAGATGGTCACTAGAAGAGCCATGTTAGCACTGTTGTCCAGATGATGCCATATACTTGAACTAGCATCAAGATTTTATCTACCGTATCTACCCTAAAGAACTACATCTTTACAGAGTTAAAGAAATGTAAACTATTGTAATACAATCAATTATGTAAATGTTAATAATGAGGACAACCGAACATAAGCACCGGGCCCAAAATAGCAGCTGAATGTTTTCCGTGACGGGACGTTAGTGAGTGGTGATACTATGCCTTAATCAACGTGTGTGTGTGTGTGTGAGGGAGGGAGAGTCTGCGTATATCCTTATACTAGACACGCATCAATACGACACGTATGTACTCACCCATATGCTGCAATTGAGGAGCAAAGCTCTACTCAAAAAGGGGCCGTAGCTCCGTTAAATTTTGTCGATCTTCTTAATGTAAAACATTTTAGAAAATTTGGTTTCAATACATGAAACGAAAATCGCGACTGAAGTGACGTGACGTGACAGACATGGGCAACACTATATGCCCACTCCATATATATATATATATATATATATATATATATATATATATATATATATATATATATATATATATATAGTGGTGGCATAAAAGTTACCTTATATAATTTTTTTTTTTTTTGGTTGAAAAAAGTGCAGATTAACTTGTGTCATCCCGGTATCCCTCCGTCCGTAGTGTTTCTTGTAAACGCACAAACTTTTTTTTTTTTTTTTTTTGTTACCGTTTATGATACAGCGGTCAAACTTGGCAGGAGTTTCCCATATGGTGTAGATTTGCAGCAAAGTTTTCGAACTTCTCTGTGACCCCAGGGCAGGGTTAAAAGTATTTAAAAAAAAAAAAAAAGGCTCTTTCTTCTTTGTCGGTTATGTTTTTTTTCATTTTCATTTTGGCACAATTATTAAATTACCAAAGATATATCATGCATGTCCTGTGTTGTTCACAAGGGCCCTGGAAAGGGTCAGTAAATAGAACATCAGCAAGATGTGTCAGCATAGGTGTCAAATCAAAGGTTTTTGAGAGTAATTATGCATGGGATGGATTTTAATCCTCTCACTGCCGCCATGAAGGACCAAGGGCAGGGTTCAAAACGGCAAAACTAGGATGTAATTAAACCATGTTGTCATGGATATTAAATTGCAGGTTTCTGAGATCGGTATAACTACCAATAATTTTTTTTTCTATTTATGACACAGCTTTCAAACTCAGTGACTTTAAAATGGGATTTAGGCTGGCAGTAAGTTTTCCAAATTTCAGTGCAACCCCTGTGTCTACCCATCCCTCTCTGAGCAGAGCCTCTGGGCAGGGTTATGAGGTCAAAAATACATATCTACCAGTACTATAGTGGGCTGATATAGAGCATAAGGGTAATTAACGTTAGTTAATGTTAAACCTATGGAAATTCTCAAACGGGCCTCTATGACCTAAAACGGGAGTTTAACACAGGCCATAACAAAAATTGTGTGTGGCCTCTATAGCCTCCAACGGGAAATGTAATGCTAAAAATGTCAATAGGTTTAACATTATGGTGAAAAACCAGTGAAGTGCAAGGAGAAAAAAAGGATAGAAGTATACATACTATACACGCACACATATTTATACACTATCACACATGGAGTGAAAGAAGAGAAAAGAGTAGGAGTGCTCACACATAGACAAATATACTTATACATTATCATACATGGAGTGAACAAAGAGAAAAGAGTACGAGTGCTTACACACATACACAAATATAGCCTTCTATAGATATTAAACAGGACAGAGAGAAGAACAAACAGACACTTAAAAACAGGCATTAGCTTACTTTTACAATCCAAGAAGTGTTAAAACATATCTGACATTGACATAGATGCTGTACGCAACCAAGAAAGGTTTAGAATTTGTAATACCATTGTCGTTTTTGTAGTTCTAGATTTAATTTTCTCATTAAATTGCACCCATTGTTGCTTGCTAAGCATGGGCAGAAAAAGTGTTGCAATGGCAATGCTTTATGAGGCAGATTTGGTTCTTCAATTTGTTATAAAAAAAAAAATTTGCCACTCTTGACTTGAGTACACTGACTGACCTTATCCAATGTCAGTTCATTTCATCAGAAATGTTTTTTTGTTTTTGTTTTTGTTTTCAATTATATACTGAGTTTGATGTGACCTATGAAGAAAGGCAAGTTATATTTGCCACATTATTAAACTAATTCAGAATCTGGCGTGAAGGTAAGGGTTTACTGTAAGGTTGTGACATTTGCTGTATCTGTTGTTTAAAAATGGCAGAACTACATGCATTGTACATGGACTGTCTGTACTTGTTAAGAAAATATTTTTTTTTCTATCTGGCTGTAAAAATGCAGAGTGACTCTAGTCCTATGGAAAGAAATGATATGCAAGATTTTGTATAGCAATAGTTGTGACATTTTTTTACCTTTAAATTCAAATTGTTTATGTCAAACCAAAGATTGAGAGAGAGAGAGAGAGAAAGTGAGTCTGCATGAAGCTAAGGGTTTACTGTAAGGTTGTGACATTTTCTGTTTCAGTTTGAAAATGACAGAACTAACTTGCATTGAAGTTATGCAACACACATGGAGTATATGTAAGAAAATAATTTTTTCTGTCTGTCAAAATGCAGAGTGACTCTAGTCCTATGAAAAGAAATGATATGTAAGATTTTTCATAGCAATAGTTGTGACTTTTTTTACCTTTACATTAAACTTTGGATAGAATTTTTTGTGCCAAACCAAAGATTGAGAGAGAGAGAGAGCAGTGGCGTCACTAGGGTTGGCGTCACCCAGTGCGGTAAACTCATGGTGTCACCCCCTCCAGACTTCCCCCATGGACCTCCTCCGAGTCCTCCTGTACCAATTTACATTTTTCCGTTTTGGTGTCACCCCCCTGTAATGGTGTCACCCCCCTAGTGACGCCACTGAGAGAGAGAGAGTAAAAAAGTTAATCATAATAATCTCCCCCCCCCCCCAACCAACATCAACAAATAAATGAAGAGGGAGGATTAGGGCTAGTCCCTTCCTCTTCATGTACAACTGACAAATAAAAAAATGTTAAACATAAATGTATTTACAAGTTTGACAATGCTGTGGAGTAAGATTAGACTTCCAATGATCTAGTACAGTGTCATTTTGTAATATACACTATGTTTCTGTGCTAAAGAAAATAGATATCCATAATATTCACAAAACCATACTTTTCATTGTTTCTACAGAAATCATCCCTATAACTTCCCTATCATTCCCTTATGCTCCATATCAGCCCACTGTACTACTTCTACCTCTATTTCTGTTTTTAAAAATCTCCTTTTGGTATATTTCTTAAATAATTCATGTATGTCATATTATGTCATAATGCCTTTTTTGGAGCCACAGAGCCTGGGGTCAACAATGGGACATTACCAAACCATGTTATCATAGCTGTCAAGTCAAAGGTCTTTGATAGTACTTTAGCATAGAATGAATTTTAATCTTTAAAAACTTATAAAAGGCGAAAGGTACGGATGCAGATGATGTAAACTATTTGATATGGTGCCATTTGAAGTATATAGTGACATTTTTGTAGATTTTTTTTTTTATACCAAACTTTGTATATGGAGTGATAGCATGATGGCACATATATGTAATGGATATTGGGTTCTGGCACCCTTGGTAACGGTCTAGAACCAAGGGTCTAGGGATAGGGTGGGGAGAGAGAGGCATGGAGTTGGTGGTGGAGGGAGCAGATGTGTGTATTTGCAATGGCAACCCATCAAATGAAACTACTTTAAATTTCTTTTAATCTAAAACAGACACCATTTCAAAAAGTGGGTATTTTGCGATGGCATGCCTTCAACTTTCCTCTAGTTTAATTTCATTTTGTCAAGTGAGAAAACTTTTAGTGGTTAAAAATATTAGGGTGTTTTTGTCTGTTTTACTTAGCAAAAGGATCAGACTGACTCTGACTGAAAGCATAATGCTTGAGCAAAGTCTAAGTTGTTCAAAGTAGTTAAAAATTGTTAACAATAAAGTCTTGACAAAACTATACAAAAGTTTGAGACTAGAGCAACTTTAATGGCATTTCATCGCAAATCCTCAATTTTTTCTGCATCAATTTAGAATTTGTAAATTTAAACTAAAATAAAAACAATTTGTGGAAAAAGTCAACAAAGGGACATAACTCTATCAAAATTTAAAGAAGAATGTGAAAATCTAATCTCTTTATCAAAAATATACCGGTGGATAAGTTGTTTATGTAAAATATGCACTGCAAATATTTTGACAACACAGGTAAAATAAACCAGAGTGTAATTTAATGATTACATAGCTCACCTCTACTTTCACTACTCACAAATTCTGACTAATGTGATCTTGACCCCTTTTCCAACTAAAGATTTGTTTGCAATCTTTACATTTTAACTTTTAATCATTTTAAAACATGAAATTTTAACTTTTAATTGGCACTATATGGCCAGTATTGTGCTGACATTTTGTGAAACCACCTACCCACCTACTTGCTGTGACAGAGCATAAAAGACATAAAAGAATAAAAAAAAGAACATTCTTTTCTATCACATCAAAGTAGAGGTAATAAGTTGACAATAAACAGATTAATGTTATTTGTATATAAATTATTAAAAATCATTGTTCTTAAAATTTGCTTGAAAAGCTATTGTCATTGTCCACCCCTAGAAGCCAGATATTACTGTGTGAAAGTCACAGGCTTTGAGTAATCTTGGAGTGACAACATCAGTACATAGTTCATGCATCATGATTAACCACAGGTGAGGCCTAACATGAAAAGCATGCAGCATGCAGTCCACTGACCTAATTCTTATACTCATTCACATATACAATACACAGTTAACCTGCTGAAGGTAACATATCACAATACACAATGTGTAGTCATTAATATGGAAAATTTACCATTGAATAAACATATTTATTCCTACTTCCAACTGTCTTGGTCACAAAGGGCCTTCTGAGTATGGTAGGCTGTATATAGGTCTAGCATGGATGAATCAATGTGATCATAAACACAAATACTTAACTCATGTTTGTCAAGCATAAAATGAGGATCACATAGACCTTCTTTGGTTTTAAGGACATTGTAGTAACAGAATTGCATCCAATTATCAAGTTTCAGGACTGGAACATAAACAGCACCCAAGAAATGAACTTTTAACACAAAATTTGAACAAAGTCATTGAGCATAAAATATAGGTCACAGAGACTTCTTTTGGCAAAAAGGATAAAGAACTTATCGAGATGCATCCACTCACCACATTTTATAATTCTAGGTAGGATGGTATGCATATAACACGCCAAAAACTCATGTGGTCATGAGCTAAATGCAAAAACTTAACCAAAGTCAGTAAAAGATGAAATATAGGCCGCAATGAGCCTCTGTTGTTGTAAGAGTGTGGTAGTAACAGAGATACATACCATCATCAATTTCATGATTACAGCATTAACAATCCTGTGAAATGAACATCCAACACAAAATGTAACGCAAGTTAGTGAAGTAAAGAATATGGTTGATACCGACCTATTACTGAAATGGGGGTGTAGTGCTCATAAAGATGCATTGCTAAGTTTCATGATTTATATAGGATAGTATGCATATAGCATGCCAAAAATCTATGTGGTCATAAGCTAAATGCAACAATTTAGCCTAACCCAGTAAAATGTGAAATATAGCTCACATTGACCTTTTTTGGTATGGGTGTTTTACTAAGAAAGATGTATAAAATTACATAGCTTAAGGAGAACAGCAACAACAGTAAAAATGACAAATTGAAACAAAGTCAATGAAATGTGACATATGGGCCACAGTGACCTACGTTTAAGAGGGTGTAGTACATATCAAGATGCACCCTCTCAGTATGTTTCATGATTCCAGGTACAGTAGTATTATACAGCAGATAAAACACCAATGTGGTCATGAGCTAAATGCAAATACATAAGCCAGTAAAATGTTAAATGATGGTCACAACAACCTTTTATTTTAAGGGTGTGGTACTAATAGTGATGCATACAATCACCTAGTTTGATGATTCTGGCATAAACAGTGCTTGAGACTGAAACCAAGGCAGTGAAGCATGAAATATGGATCACAGTAACTTACTTCTGTAACGAGGGTTTTGTACTCATCAAGATACACCCTCTCACCAAATTTCATGAATCTTAGTAAAACAGTATGTATACAGGGTTCTAAAAAAACCTATTTGGTTTTGAGCTAAACCCCAAAACTTAACCTATGCCAGTAAAGTGTGAAATGTAGGTCACAGTTACATTCTTTTGTGATAAGGGTGTGGTACTAATAGAGATGCATACATCATCCAGTTTGATGATTCTAGCATTAAAAGAGTTTGAAAAATAAACTTAAAACACAATTTTACCAAAGTCAGTGAAGCATGAAATATAGGTCACAGGGACCTATTTTTATGATGAGAATTAAGTACTCATCAAGATGCATTCCCTCACCAAGTTTCATGATTTTAGGTATAACAGTATATATACAGGGTGCTAAAACCTATTTGGTAATGAACTAAATGCAAAACTTAACCTAAGCCAGTAAAATGTGAAATGTAGGTCACAATGACATTCTTTTGATAAGGGTATGGTACTAATAGTGATCCATACAATCAGCTAGTTTGATGATTCTAGCATGAACAGAACTTAAGAAATAGACTTGAAACAAAATTTAACCAAAGTCAGTGAAGCATGAAGTATAGGTCACTGTAACCTACACTTGTGATGAGGGTGTAGTACTCATCAAGATGCATCCCTTCACGAAGTTTCATGATTCCATGTATGACAGTACTTATACAGTGTGCAAAAAACCTGAGCTAAATGCAAAAACTTTAATAAACAACTAATGTAGATGTTTGTACCAATTTAAGCCATTAAGCCCCTCCCCTGGGGAGGTGTGGGGGTGTAGGTGTAATGAAGCCCACTCAAAACTGTTACCTAGGATCTAGGCAGAAACAATGGTTGACATCCAGTGAGGGTGTACATATGTATATGCTTTTATCTGTGTGGATGCCGATGCTGGGGGTAGTACAATAGTTAACCTATACTTCGCCGAGGTGACGTAAATAAAAGGACCAAAAACTGATCAAATTTATATATGTGTCAGAATATCAGCAAATCAACTTAGTGAACTACAATTTCAGTCTGGTATGTCCTGTAATTTACTAGTAAATCAAATGCAATGAAATCATTCCATATCAATGGATGCATAGATAGATGGATGGGAATAATGAAAGCAAGATGTTGTAGTAGGGGTGGTGGTGGTGAGGATAATAACTCCAGGTGCCATTTAAGCATGTAATCCCTACTCTTCTTATTGTTGTCTCCTAAAGTTATGTGACCAAGAAAGTTTTTGTGCATGATGAAAATTTTCATAAATGAATTGAGGTTCCAACATGAGTACTAATGTCATGTAAAATATATGAAAAGTCTAGAAAGCAAAAAGTGGAAAATATTTACTTAATTTTATTCATGTACAATTCTAAAGAAATTAACCAAAATGTTCAATTCAATTTATCGCATAACTAAATTACATCAGGTTAACTAACTTCTGAGAAGAGTTCAGTTGTATGACTTGAGTTAATCTATGACTACTAACATACCATATTTAGACCTCATGTCTTGCACGATTCCCGCGAGATATGGTTTTCATTGCAAGACATGTCAGGTAATAGTGATATTTCTTCACGCTGCATGGTCATTCAGTCTTCATGTTGTATGGTCATTATGTCATTTACCTTAACGTGATATTGTGATGTTAAGTTATTAGTGTCATCAGTTGATATGGCACTTGTTTAATTGTTAAGCAAATATTAAGATAGTCTGGTATATATCTTTCTTGGTGGATACAAGTAAAATTAAGTGATAAAATATTGTAGAGATCTTTGTGATGGCATAGCAATACCATTTTAATTAAATACACAAAAGTGACCTAATTTAAAAAAAAAATTATTTGGCTGGTGAAAATTGACTGCGACCTTGAAGACCTAACAAGGGTCTGCCCCATTTGTCCAAGGATATACATGATTGACAGTAGAAATAATGTATTAGACTTCATGGATGCCAACAGTAAAATGAATGTGTGATCAAATTTAAAAAGGAAACTTGATTATCCTCAATTACACTACTAACAACTGCAATAATTCCAATTAGTGTGGACAACAGTCACAGACAACTAAGCACGAGTACAGCTGATGTGTACACAACAGTTAAGTACCGTATTTGCCGGCCTATAAGTCGATACTTTTTGACCTGGAAGTTTGGGCTTCGTCTTATACTTCGAATCGACTTATATATGGATTATGTCATTGAAATTGCTTTACCGTATGTTAATGTAATTTTTCGTACGTGAAAAAAACCCAGAAAACATTAAAAAATTTCAAAGTACGAAAAGTATAGTGTAAAAAAATAATTATCATTTTGGGCTTCGTCTTATACTCCGCATCGACTTATATATCGATGAAGGATTGAAAATTGACGAAATTAGCGAATCGACTTATAGGCCAGCAAATACGGTAGTTAATCTTGACTGATTGAAACAGCATGCCCATTGGCAAAGGCTTTTGATATATAGGAGTCTTGCTCAGAAAAATCTGCATTTAAGGGATGCATGACCTCACAAAATTGAGTTGAGGGTCCAGGTCTCACTTATGTGTGTCCAGGACATAGGGATGTGCTCTAAAGAGAACTCTTCAGTACCAAAATTCTAAACTTCCTCCAAAGGTTTTTAGATACATGATGCATCCTTTAAATGGGACTGGAGACTGAGATTGGCACATCGCATCTGGTTCCATTTGCCATGCTGCCTCATCTGTACTCCGAACTTCCTCTTTCTTCATGTTCATGACTGGTCCAGATTTCCTCATATCTGACTGTTAATTGCCCTCTCTTTCTAAAACCTTGAACGCTCCTAATCAATCATGTGGTTTGTGCAAGATGCACAAATAGTTATACAACTCTTAAAAACCAACATGCCAATCAGTCAGATGTTCCTGATGAAGGACATGGAATGTATTAAAAACCATTGGAGTAAGTTTTGAAGCAAGAGCAAGTTAAAATATTTGAGAATGTAATAAGAAATATCCAATGAATCTTGTTGGTAAAAATTTGTTTGCTCAAGGAGTAATTTTCAGTAAATGAGAATTCACTGTATATCACTAAGGATGAATAAACACAAAAACAGTTATAGCTCTTATAATTTTCACAAGACATGACAAACACTCTGACCATCCTTCTCAATCAATCAAACTATTGTTCTGGTACCTTTAACAGACCTTCAATGTGTCAGTTAAATACAAGAGGGGAAGAGTTTATTATAAATGTGTAGACTTCAGTGTTGTAATTACTACTAACACTAACCTATACACAATAATAACAATAAACAAAACTTTTATTGCAAAAGTATATATATCAATGTGTTTTAGCACACACACTCCCCCCAAAATGGAGAATTTACTCAGTTACTATGCATTATATGCTAAACTTTGCAAAGCTTTGGAAAATATGGACAGCTTCCTTAGTAAAACATACCTTTATAGCTCCTAAAGGTCACAAAGTAAAAAAATTTAATGCATTATACAGTTGATGAATTTTGTCACCATTTTTACTAAACTCTTTAAATTGGAAATGAATGCATGCAAACACTCAATTATTTGTTATTGTTTAATTTCTACAAGTGTCAAGTTTCACCAACTATACCATCTCCATCTAAAGCTTTTCTTTAGATAATATATTAACATTTAACATGAAAATAAATTGTTTTTGATCAACCCACAAAAATCTGCATTAAGCCTCCATTCAAACAAAGAAGTTGCATGAAAATGAGTTCAAGTCTATTATTCTCATTACTATTGTGTTTGTAAAAAATTGTTATGCCTCCACTCCAGACCAATATGTTGATATCCCAAAAAGTTTTTACAAAACTTGAAAAAATGTTAAAAATGGCCATAATGTAATGAAAATCTAATCAGGTCACCTATAAAGTTGCCTACCAAATTTCATTGCTCAACGTTTGCTTTTTCATATGAACAAATTTCTGTCAAAAAAAGGTCTAAATCCTACCAAAAATGTGTAAAAATAGTAAAAATTGCTGTAATGGCCTAAAAATCTAATTAGGTCATCTACATATGCAGACAAATATGCCTGCCTAATTTCAATTGTTGACATAAAGTGCTTTTTTGTGCAATCTTGCTAATGAGGTTCTCAGGATAAACAGATAGACCAATGTATGGACAGAACTGAACAGAACAGATAGGACCAAGTCAAGATGCAAGCAGTGGATGCCTAAAATTAGATATCAAACTTGGGTCATATTGAATAACTGAAGTTTAGCTAGCAACAACAGTTCTGAAAATACTGAAAGTTCTAGGAGTCTAACTTTGTCCTGAAAAATGTTACACAGCATCAAAGTTCAAATTCTGTGCTCATGGAATTTCTTGAATACAGGACATGGAGTGTATTTAAGTACTGTCACAGCTGATAGTTCAGTTGTTTATTTTTTTATTGTACTGAAGAACTGTACATATAACTTACATATACTCTGCCCATAATAAATTTCTAAAGTCATCAGTTGAATCTTACTTTCTCTTCTATTTATTCAAATCTAAACCATCATATGAAATGAAAGTTAAAAAACTCAAATTATTAATATGGTATTGAAAATTCAAATAGATGTTAAATCACAATACTTTTTCATGAACATCTATCCATACTCTGTCTACTGAATAACACTTTTGTTACTTTTAATTTAGTAATGCTACAATTAGCATTTAATATGGAATCCTTTGACTGATGTGGACTTCTATGTCTCTGATAAAGGTGCCCATGAAAAAGTTGGTAAGAATATTACACAACATTCAAATGTAAATTTGGAATAGATCCACAGTATATCTCCGATGAACTCTTGGACCATGATCTGCAATGTATGGCTTTTTCATGAGCTTCTTCTATAATAACTGTAATAGACTGTCAAAATATTCTTTGAAAGTTCCTACAACACAGGTTCAGTAGTCTTTGAAAGTTCCTACAACACAGGTTCAGAATCCCTTGTCTATTAAAAATTTTCCCACTTCGGTTACATAGTTGCCTCTGACCCTAACAAACCGTGCAACTTCATGGACTTGTGTCAGACACTTCTTTCCAGCGAGCGGCTCTAAGTAGTTTCGTATATCTGCTTCAAGGGCCTGTAAAATAGTTAATTAAAACTTTTGTATAAAAAGTCAATCCTGAAATAGATATATTGTCATTTTAGAATACATATTAAAAAATACAGGAAGAAATGAACTGTAATAATTGTATTTGTTCTTTATTTCCTTCTTCTTTCATTGATTCTTTCTTTCCCTTTTTTAAGACAAACATATTAGCAAAAATTTAGAAATTAAATTAAGAGTTGATTTTAGATATATTACATAGCCAAAAAGAAGAATATTAGAAACTAAGGATTTTCGAACTTTAACTGGTTTAAATTCACATTTTGCATATACTGGTATGCTTTTTATGGAACACCGGTTTAGAGATGCATTCAATATGGGCAATGCAATGTGCAGAATTCTACCTGTTTTGTTCCAAATTGGCATTTTATTCCAAGATGGCTAAAATGTCAAAGAAGTTCTTTTTTATCTCCCAACTCACCCTAAAAATACTAGGGGTGAAACGATACACCAGTGCCGCGTATCGATACGATTCACGATACACAGCCTACGATACGATACATTATCGATTCTCAGTTTAAAGAATAAAAAGGCAAACAACTAATAATTATTCATGACTGCTGAAGATTAAAGTAACTTATATAGGGTAAGTATCGTTTTGTATCGATTCTTCACCTCTTGTATCGATATGTGTATCGATATGGCAAAAGTATCGATGCATTAATATAACGATGAATCGTTTCACCCCTAAAAAATACACACTTGCATTTGCAATGTGCAGAATTCTACCTGTTTTGTTCCAAATTGGCATTTTATTCCAAGATGGCTAAAATGTCAAAGAAGTTCTTTTTTATCCCCCAACTCATACTAAAAATACACACTTGCATTTGTTGTTTTGTATTTTATCTATCTGTATTTAGAAACTTTGTCCTTTCATGTAAAGTATTTCATGGAAAAACAACATGCAAGCACATGACTGAAAAGAAAAACTTATCTAATATACTTACTTTTGTTGCAATCTACTCAAAGATATTGTTTTATCCATAGATAATAAATGCTAAGTTACTTTATTTCAGTATTGGTAGAAAAAAGTGACATGGAAAAAAGTATCAGAAATTAACAAATAGATAAAATACTGGAATGAAAAAAGTTTAGTTCATAAACTCAGTTAAATATGGCTGAACAAATTAATATCTGATTGCATCTATTTAACTTTTGTAAGTTTTTAAGTGTACTTCAAAACTGTTTCCATAAAGTAACAAATGAAAATGTTCTGTATGGTTTCATCATATGGATTGTCATGGCAACTTAGTACAAAACATTTCATGTACAAATTAATTTCCAACACACGAACACATTAAATTTCAGACCTCATAAGATTTTGTCTCCAGAAATGAACGGGATCTTTCACGTTTTTGTGGGCAATATTTTAAATAAATGAAGACAAACTTCAACATTTAAATCTGTGCCAATGATAGGCCTGCCTTTAAACATTTTCAAAAGATTCAGACCTCAACCTTTAGACACTGAAAGTAAAGGATAGACTCTTCTTTTCCTGTTTTTGTTTTGCATATCAAAGATAGAGATATTCCTAAGAGGTCGACTATATTTGAGGATTTTCCATAAGTGCAAAGTTTTAATTATTTCTGCAGATTTGTAACAGAAATGTTTTTTTTTTTGTGTGAATTTCTTTTGACAGTTAGATTTAATAATTTAAAAGTATATTTTGGCCGTTCTTTTCAAAACACTAACATAGTTTATTATGTTGTTACAGTAAAGGTTGTTTATAACATTTCACAGGGGACTGGGATTTTTAGAACGTATAACCGAGGAACATTATATCCAAATTTATTGTTTATTTTACACAATGTTTATGTACTTGTCCATATCAATAACGTTGGACACACATGTACTAAACAATTTATACTGGTATGAAATTTTCAAACAACATACATTGTGTAAAATACATGTCATCATGCAAAAATAAAAATTAAAAAAAACCCCAGTAACTTTTACCATCTGATGAAAATGTCAACATACATGTACCAGCCAGTGAATCATAAAAAATCACATTTATGTGAAATCATCTTTGTTCAATAACTCTGTTCCTTCCTGCCGATCACTAGTTTCACAAACAATATCCTCATGATACAACAAATTTACATTTAAATATTGGTATCACAGGTGTGACAGTGTCAATATCAGAATTAACATACTGTATTTACCATATATCTTCAGACAAGATAAAATAAATGATTTTTTTTTCTGTCCCATAACTTGTGGTTAAACTTTTTTCAACTAGATCAGATGTCCAAAAACTTAAGAACCAAAACAAATTTGTGTTGAATTTGCCACCCCGCCTCCCCCACTGTATGTTAAAATAAGGTAGGTAAATTAAATGTTTATTTGATAATAAACTGAAAGAAACTAACCTTGTACTGTTCTCATTTATTCCTCTGTTTTGTTCTTTATAAGCAATTTATGCAATTTATGTATAAAAGACATAAATGTAAACTATCCAAACTCCACATGGTCCTGTAATGTAGTGTACCGGTAGTGTGTATTGCTCATGTCAGGTAACAACATTGACATGAATATAGATGAACAAATTGTGTTTGGGAATTAGATCTAGCTTATGAAAAAGGCAAATATAAATCAAATCAAAACTTTTATTGCATCAAACAGTGTTTATACAGCAAAACAAAATATAATACAAATACGAGTTGTTTGGACTTGCACATATTTTGTACATATTGCAAACATCTAGAGTTTCCAATATTGCCCATAGATTTATCAAATTTTGTTCTTCAGAAGTTTGCAGTTAAGAAGAAAACACTGACAGCAGTTTTGTATTTTACTTTTTTAAAATAAAATGTAAGTTTGAGTGCATTTTTTTACCAGCTAAGCACCAATATTATGATTCAAAAGGTTCTCAAAACTTACGACTCGAAAAAAGATCTGTCCCAGAACATACAGTGACCAAAATATTACTTTAAAAATTAGTTTATGGTGTCCCAACAATAAACGGTGTCCCAATATGTATGGTATACACAGTAATCCAAGAAATCAACAGCCTCATAACCAGACCCAAATAGGCCTATAGCAAGGGGAACATAATCGACAGCATCATAATGACATAACAGTTTGCAACACAATCTATGGAAACATCATGCCATGCACAATAAATCATACTGATTGCGGACAATACATTTCATGCTCAATTTTTTGTCAAGGCTGATGAGGTATCTTTGGATTAGAGCACGTCAGTACTTTGATTTCTATTCTTCTACAGTCTCATTTCAAATTGAACACAAGAAAGATTTACTTCAAGCTGTACTCAGTTAGTCAACATATAGGTATAGAATGATAGCTAAAGGATATTTCTAAATTATTTAGTTAAAATAGTACAAAACAAAAACATGTCTTTTCGTGCTTTAACTGCACTGAACCAGCAACTGGTGATTCTAAAGTACCGATTATGAATAAGGTGTGATTATCATGCCATTGTTACTTGGCGATGTTGTTAGACCTTTGTTATTTGCCGATTATGAATGACATGTGATTATCATGCTTTTGTTACCCGGTGCCTTTGTTGTTACACCTTTGTTATTTAAATGACTGCCATTGTTTATCTGGCTTTGGCATGTCAGGTGATACAAATTTTATAATTGAGCTATTTTTTTCAGGCGGACCACACAAATCAAATGCTATAACCAATTAAACGTTGTAACAAAGGAACATTATAACAAAGCGTTTGGAATACATAGTAATTAGGAATTTGGCCAGGGAAATTAAAGTAAAATGTTCTAACAGAGAAAACATTTTATCCAAGAATGTAACAAACAATCTTTACTGTATATATACTTTTAATACATTTCTTTGATTAATGCAAAACCATTCCTGTTTATTAATTTATATAAAATATTGTAAAATATGGATAATAAACATACCAATGAAAATAAATGTACAGCATTCATTATGACACTGTACATGGGAGCCAGTGAGTGTACTGCCTTACAGTGAGACTGTCATATAATGAAGTACATTATACATATAATTTTGCTACTATATAATGACACTGGATCCATGACCATATCTGCCTTATAACAGGAATTGTGTAATAATGAAGGGCCTTATAGTGAGGGAGTGTTGTATATGGAAAATAAAGGCACACAGGCCTGCAGGTATTTTTATAGCACAATATGCACATGTATGTGTGAGAAATGTAAACAAACTCTATAACAATTTACTCATCTGGCAATTTATCTCACTCCACCATTTTCTTCTTGATTTTCCTTCTTTAATCAACTGTCAGCAGTTAGCTGTTCAATCAAGTTGATAAATGTGAATATCAGAACTTTACAAAATGCTGCATAGTGATAGATTTCCTTATGAACAAGTGTATATCCAAAGATAAGCTATTAAACCCATCACTAATTGCATAAATAAGCATGTATTCTTATTATTCAGATTTTACAGTATTATATAAGATCTTTTTATGAAGAAATCAGACCCAAAGGATCTTCCATGTCTCTCTAGCCTTTGAAAATAAGCTGATACCAGTCTCTCTAACCTCAGAAAATAAGTTGATATTAGTCTCTCTAACCTTAGAAAATACTTTGATATCAGTCTCTCTAACCTCAGAAAATAAGTTGATACAAGTTTTTCTAACCTATTAAAATAAACTGATACCAGTTTCTCTAACCTTAGAAAATATGTTGCTACCAGTATCTCTAACCTCAGAAATTAAGTTGATACAAGTCTTTCTAACCTATGAAAATAAGTTGATACCAGTCTCTCGAAGCTTTGCAAACAAGCTGATTTTCCCTAAAATTGTCATATTTGCTCATTTTTCTAGTGCTACCTAATTATAATGCTGTTCATGGGAGTCAGAAAAATTATCTGTTACAAGTGAGGAAGCCTTATCCTCAGAGATGTTCCAATAAGGCTGTGTCTTAGTAGTGCATAAAAAGACAAAAATATGCTATATAATGATTTGAAATCACATTATAATTGGTTCTTACTAGCCAAAAACTAAACTGAAATAAAATAATTCAAGTAGCAATGATAAAAGAAAATGTAACCAATCTAATGGGATCCATGACCCACATTATGAGACAGCATTATACTGAGGGGATTTATAGTGAGGGACCAATGCACCCTTTCATAGTGTATTCTCCAGTAAAAAGGTCTTCTTACCCATATATCACCATCAATTTTTCTTATTAGTGTAAGTTTTCTTGTGCCACCTTTTTTTACTTCTAGATAAACAGGTAGGTTGTGGTTTTTGGTCCTGTTTACAGCATAGGGAGTACTAACATTTGCTGTGAAAATAGAAAAGACATTTGTTATGATGATAATGATGATGATGATTGCTAATCTGAAATTTCTCTTGACACTGTGCATATGAATTTACTTAAATTGATAGAAGACAAATAAGAATCACTCAAACACACATTTTTGATTCAACAAGTTATTAAATGATTCTAAAATAAATATCATAACAAAAGTCCCTCAAAGGGACTGACTATCTACTGGCCGAAAAGAATTTCCAGGAATCCAAGACAAGACCATTTCTTTTTTTAACTGTTGAGTATTGAAACCATGTCTGATATTCTTGAGTGATAACAAGATTTTCAATTTGTCTGCTGTGGTGGCAATACTGGATGTCAGATCAGCACCATTTTCATTTAGGACCAACTCGGCATCATTAGAAGTCTTTTGGCAAAAAAAACATTTCAATATGACCATCCATTCAGAAGGAGTATTGATATCACGATTTTCACGATGGCCAATGTTGCAGCTATACTGGATTCAAGATTGGCACCATTTTCATTTAAGACCAACTAGATGTCATAAGATGTGTTCTAGTGAAAACCCCATGTTGATATGACTTTCCGTTTTTCGGAGAAGTAGCAATAATAAGATTCCCAAGATGGCTGCCATGGTGGCCATATTTGATGTCTGGTTTTGATTTGTTGGGTTTAAGCCATTTTTCAGCACATGATAGGCTTATACATGGCAGCCAGTATATTTGGTGGAGGAAGAACCCGGGAGGACACCACGAAGAACCACCAACCCATGGGAAGCCACTGGTAAGCTTTCTCACATACCCACGTTGGTTGAGCCAAGACTCAAACCCATGCAGACAGAGGTGAGATGTGAGTGATCTGTAAAGGTGAGTGCCTTAGACCACTTGGCTACCCAGGGCCCCATTTGATGTCAGATTGGCACCATTTTCATTTAGGATCAACTAGACACCACAAGAAGTCTTCTGGTGAAAACCCCATTTTTATATGACTTCCTCTTAGGAGTAGAAATAACAAGATTTTAAAGATGGCTGCATATGACATCAATATTTGATGCTAGATTGGCACCATTTTAATTTAAGACCAACGAGACATCATAAGGAGTCCTTTAGTAAAAACCTCATGTTGATACGACCATCTATTCAGGAGGAGTAGAGATAACAAGATTTTCAAAATGGCTACTGTGGCAGCCATATTGGCTGCCCAAGTAGCATCATTTTCATTTAGCATACATGTGACAGAACAGAGAGATCAGCTTAGGACAGCAGGAGATTTGCAAAATTTGATCAGGAGTTTGGACTTCAAATCAGGAGGATTTTCACCCGACCCGATTTTTAGCATGCAAATGGACAAAAATGACAACTACTGAACAAATTATCTTTTTCTATCTTAAAATATTTACATCATATCATCACATCACATCAGTCCGTTCACAGTAACTTGTTGCTTTTCATCCTGTCCTTATATGTAGCACAAGCATTTTTAGACTTTCTTAGTAGACCACTGCCTGGATTATATTTGTACAGTCCTCATCTTTGTTGATCTCAAAACTTAGGAGATGATGTGTCATTACTGGATCTAGGTTTCCTCTGGAGTCAGTCTGAATTTTCTCAGAACAAAATGTCCTTTCAGTGTCTGCATTGGAATGTGGCAATGTTAGTACAACTCTACTGAGTTCAACAAGAACTTTAATTTGTTTCCTGCCTGTGGGTAGATTCCGGTTGCTGACTGCCTGCCTGAACCACTAAAGACTGGTGCTATCTGGGCCGAATCTGGGAAGTTCTTAAAAATTACCTTACAGGAATGGCAGATTGCATATTCATGTCTCTTTGAACTTGATTCCAACCACTGAAATTTCCTGTTTCCATACATTATTTAATTTCGTGTCATATTTTGGTTGTTTAGATTTTGGCGTTTTAGCATTGGGAGATAACACACGCTTCGGTATCTCGACAAACTTTAAATACCGTAGCCAAACTAACCAGTTTTATGCCACCTGAGCTCTTTAGTAATGACTAATCGAACCATACTTCATTAATGTCTCTAATCCTTTCTGAATTACTTTTGATCACACACACTATAATATCTCAACAAACTTTAAACACTGAAGCTAAACTGACCTTGCTGAAAGAATCCAAGTAATGTTAATTGTTTTCTACAGCTTGAGCTCTTTAGTAATCCAATCATAATCTGTTAATGTCTTTAATCCTTTCTGAATTACTACTGATCACACTTAGTATAATCCAATGATTAGGCTATTGTCTGTAGAATTAAAGTAATGTAAAGCCGCATAAAATTTCACTTTGATCCATTAAGTTCTTCTAAACTGACTGAACAGAGAGAAAATCTGTATCGGATGTATGTGATGTGATGGACAGACGTGGAAGGCATTATATGCCCCTTACATAGATATTGTTGGGGAATTTTAAAAAAGGGATTGTCCTGTCCAAATTAAAAACAAGAGCCTCAAGATCACTTGACTGACATCTGTCAACTGGGTAAGAAATCTGGGCCAGTAAGATGCTTTCTATAGAAATTTGTTCCAATGCTTTTTGACTGCATAATTACAAAGACAATTGTTTCAAGGTTTCTCTATCTTTATCCATATTTGATGGCACATCAAAATTATTTGCCCAATATTACAGGCCTTTATGCCAGGATGCTTTCTGTCAGAGTTGGTCAAATTCTGTTGAGTGTTTTTTCTTAGATAAAGCTGTTTAAATGTTTTTCTACTCTTAGTAACATGGTCAGATTTGATAGCAGATCTGCATCATTTATATAAATTTGAAATGCCTTCAAGGTATCATGCTTACTGTCAAATTTTGTCAAATTATTCTGAGCGGTTTTTTAGAAGCTGTAAGAAAGTTTTCCTATTTTAAGTAACAGCAGCCATATTGGATGGTAGATAGGCATCACTCATACAAATATAAAAGCCATTCATGCCAGTGTGTTTCTGTCAAATTTTGTCAAAATTCTTCTGAGCAGTTTTTGAGAAGTCATCATTTAAATCTTTTACTATTTTATTAGCGATGCCAGCCATATCTGATGACAGATTGGCATCACTGGTACAAATTTTAAAGCCCTCTATCAAGTCTGGTCAAATTCTGTTAAGTGCTTTTTATAAAGACATTGTTTAAATGTATTACTATTTTTAACAGCAGTAGTTATATCTGGTGGTGGACCTGCATCATTTATATAAATCTGAATGTCCTTCGTACCAGGAAGTTTTCTGTCAAATTCGGTCAAAATATGTAGTGTTTTATTTTTAGAAGAAATCATTTAAGCTTGTTTTAGTTTTAGTAACATCCATATTTGCTGGTAGATTGGTATCATTTTTACAAACTTAAAAGCCTTGAGGCCATGATGTTGTCAAATTTGATTCAATTCTGTTAAGCAGTATTGGGGAAGAAGGTGTTTAAAAGTTTTTTCATATTTTTAGTACCAGCGGTCTTATTTGATTGTGGTTCAGTAACCTTTGTTCAAGTTTGAAAGCTCTTTATTCCAGGATTCTCTCTGCCAAATTTGGTTGAAACTGGTCCAAAAGTTTTTGAGAAGAAGTTTAGAATAGCATGTTGACGGACGATGCACAACACATGCCATATGCAGGGAAATACCTTAAACTCACTTGGCCATTCAGCTAGGTGAGATAAAAATTGAGTTTACAAAAAGGAATATCTGACATGTTCTGGCCAAGCAGAATCCCTAACATAAATGTAACTGCAGCTCTAGCTCTAACTCTAACCCTAATCTTAAAAGAAGACCACCTTTATTTTCTAAGGAGAGTGGTACTTTTCCAGATGAAGGTACCCATCAATTTTCATGACTTTGTATTAAACAGTTTCAGAGATATGGAACTAAATGCAAATACTAACGATTAGCACCTATGCCAAAAAACAACAGGATAACAAAAATGCTGTCTGAAGTGTTATACCTATGTCTGGTAACCGCTTCACATGCAATGCAAAAACTAAGATCATTGTATAGCATGGTTGTTACCTGCAGGAGGGACCCAGCCTGATGGGGTGGGGTATAATTCATACTTGGGAGGTTCTGGCACCATCTTGGATGGTAACAATTTCTCCACATACTTGAATTCCTCTGTGGAAACCTCTATATCTACATATTCTTCCTCTTTGTGTGTGCCTTCATCTGTAGCTCTTAAAACTGCTGACCCATGAAGAGCTCTCTGTAATAAAAATGTAATGTTCACAGAAACCACTTGTTTCCTAACAAATATCAAAGCGAGGAGATATGCACATCTGTATGCATACAATCATACTGTAAATAGTGATACAAATGCAATTAAATTTGGGCAAATTCAGTCAAATCTGCATATTTGCCACATATATATTTAGTGAATTTATGATGGACTAAATGTTTTCAATCTTGCAATATAGTTTCCATTATGGAAAATATTTGTGTGTGAATTAAGTCTACTTGTTAAATTGAGGAAAATTGTAAACTAATGAAAATTGAACAATTTATTGTAGTTTCCAGTTCATGCATGACAGTATGTACAGGATTGAATTTGTTTAATCTAACCAAGAGACATTTCTGGATAAACATACTTCCCCCAAAACCCAACATAAATATGTACTTTCCAGTTGCAGTTGTCTGGACATGAACTTCCCATAAACTCATGGATAACAAAAATTAATAACCCTGATGAATGCATTCAACTTTGTAAAGAATGCCAATGTTTTATTAAGAATGCCAATTACAATATGCCATATTCCATATATATATATATATATATATATATATATATATATAGAGAGAGAGAGAGAGAGAGAGAGAGAGAGAGAGAGAGAGAGAGACAGACAGACAGACAGAGGGAGAGAGTAAAGATTGTTTATAACGTTTCACAGTGGACTGGGATTTTTTAGAACGTTATAACCGAGAAACATATATCCAAATTCATCGTTTTTTGGTTCAAAATGTTTATGTACTTGTCCATGTTGATGATGCTGGACATACTTGTAGTAAACAATTAACAATTAATACTGTACTGGTATGATTACTGTCACAACTCGTATATAATGGTAATACAATTTTCAAACAACATACATTTGTATAAATACATCTTATCATGAAGAAGAAAAAAAAAGATAAACTAGGTGAGTTTTACTATCTGATGAATGAGTCAATATACATGTACATGTACCAGCCAGTGAATCATAAAAATCACTTTCATGTAAAATCGTCTTTTTCAATAATTCAGTTGCTTCCTGGCGATCACTGATTTCACAAACAATATCCTCATGATACAACAAATTTAAATTTCTGTGGAAACATCATGCCAATGCATGATTAATCATACTGATTATGGACAGTACATTTATTTCATGCTCAATTTTTGGTCAAGGCTTTTTTGCGATGTACCTGGATTTGAGCACATTAGTACTCTGACTTGTATTCCTCATATTTTTGTATGTGTAGCTTTGTCTAAAGAAACATTTTTTCTTTTTCTGACCGGCAAATTTTCATCCATTTTCACAAGTCAGAATTCAAAATGAATACAAGAGAGATTTACTTCAAGTTATACTCAATTAGTCAGCATACAGGTATAGAATAATAGCTAAAGAATATTACTAAATTATTTAGTCAAAAAAGTACAAAACACAAACATTTCTTTTCATCCTTTAATTGCACTGAACCAGCAACCAGTGATTCTAAAGTACTGATTATGAATGAGGTGTGATTATCACGCTTTTGTTACCCAGTGCCTTTGTTGTTATGTCTTTGTTATTTAAATGACCACCGATGTTTATCTGGCTTTGGCGCGTAAGGTGATAAAAATGTTATAATTGAGCTAATTTTTTCAGGTGGATCACACTAATTAAACGCTATAACCGATTAAACGTTGTAGCGAAGGAACTTTGTAACAAAGCCTTTGGAATACTGTACATAGAAATTAGGTATTTGGCCTAGGAAACTGATGTCAAATGTTCTAAAAGAAAAAACATTGCATCCAAGAACGTAATAAACAATCTTTATTGTACATACATATATATATATATATATATATATATATATATATATATATATATATATATATATATATATATATATATATATATATATGAAAATGGTAGTATAGAATAGTTTGCAATGCTGCCATATAAGTATGAATACATAATATTTAGTTACAAAAATTATTTCTTATAGTTGCCGGGTTTTACTATTTCTTTTCCTATATTCTAATGAATTATTTATAAAATTTGTCAATGATAAAGCATCTGTGAGATTGCAAGGGCCTAATAATTGTGCAGCAAATTGTTTTTTTAAAAATGAAATATCATAATTAATAATTAATTTTTGTAATGGAATATCATAATTAATTATTTAATGGTATTATAAATTAGACTCTCAGTGTATCATACAGTTACAAATAAACATCAAATTATATTCAGATTCTAACTGGTCTGGGCAAAATGGCCAATATTTTTGATCTCTTGGAATTTTTGGATTTTTCATTGTCTTGTTTCAATATTTAAACACTGTGAACTCTTTTGAAATTCTGTAATATGTGCAGGTTACTACTGCATAATGTAATGGGACTACAACCTGCTTATCAAAATGAGAATGCTATACTGAGGTGCTCTATACTGAATGTAATCTTTAGTGTGGAAAGTGAAAATTAGAACTACTTCCGTATATACTTGCGTATAAATCAGGTCCAAATGCAAACAACATAAACCCTGATCTGCTGGCGCATTATGCACCGGCAGATCAGGGTCTGTTATTTGTTCTACTGATTAGTCCTTACAAACTGCATAGACCCAGATCTGCTGGTGCATTATGCGACAGCATATCTGTGTCTATGCAGTTGGTATTGGCTTATACGTGAGTATATACGGCACTTACACTAAAACTAATCTTAATACAAGGAGCTACACATTATGAACAGTCACCAAAAGCCCCTATTGGAAGGAAAAAAAAAAAAACCAGAAAAAAGAAATGTGTTCATAGAACACAAATGCCCTGACAGCCTTTCTATTGCCAGGATCTATTAGAAAATACCAAGAAAGCTTAATCCTCTATTTAATGAGAAACTAAGCATGTGTGCATACAGTGTGGACCCAGTGTAAATTATCGGATAAAAATGATGATCAAACACCTCATTGATATTATATAACTGACTTGATCAGACTGTTATTCTCTTCTTTGTCTTAGCCACTAGTGTCATTTGACCTGACTGTGAAACTGCAGCGTGTGAACCCAGTGTTTTTAAAGCACACTGTGTTCAACAGTAAATCAGAAGTTTGTCCTGTGTTTTTTTCCATTTTAAAATACATGTGTTTATCTAGCTAACCTGTACACAAGTCCTTAGAAATACAGTTGTTGATGACCTGTACAGTGAGTATTCAATGCATCTGTTTTTAAAAGTGTTTTTCTTGAGTGTGGTAAAAAATAAATGATTGTAATATAAGCAGTTTCAGTCTTAAATTACAACAGCACAAATAGCACACCGGATTTAGTGTCACATTATCCTTGGTCATTTTAACCACATATTCTTGAACTTAAAATGTAGTTTTTTGGGGGGTAAAACTAATTTTAATTATGCAATACTTACCCATCACTATTATATAGCTTTATTCCTTTTTCGTGTCGAAAAACTCGTCCGTTCGATGTGAAAACATTCTCCCACTTAAAGTGGAGAATTTGTCAACAAGCCACGTCACGCCCGTGCATCTCTCTGCGCCTGCACAAACATTCATCTTTTTCATAGACGAAATTACGCCAGGGCATCAGAGCGGGGTGGGAGGCGGGCATTTGATAATAGTGATGGGTAAGTATTGCATAATTAAAATTAGTTTTACCCCCCAAAAAACTACATTTTAATAGCAGCAATACATTTACCCATCACTATTATATAGCTGAATTTGTCAGTTAGGTGGGTCGGCTGATGTTAAACTGATCAAAAACAGAGGAAAAATGTAAACTACTCACCATTTGAGGGGAGATGTCCACTTTACTATTTGCTGGAGTCCTTCTGGGCCACATGTTGTGCCACAACTATGGGACCCAGAGAAAATATGCTTGCGCTTTGATGTGCTAATGAGCGGAGGTAGAAGGACGAAAAGGTAGTATGGGATCGCCAAAATGCTGCCTTCATGACGTCCTCCAGAGAAGAGTGATTTAGATAGGCCCATGAGGCAGCGATGGCTCGAACCTCATGGGCTTTTAGTTTCATAAAGGAAAGGTCTCTATCAGTAAGGGACTGGTAAGCTCTTTTAATTGTGGTGACAATCCACCTTGAAATCGTGGAGGCCGAAATATCAACGGAGCCCTTAAGAGGAAGGAAAAGACGTTTCCTGCCCTTTCTTTTCACTTTTGAAGCATTTAGATAGAAACGCAGTGCCCTAACTGGGCATAAGAGCCTATCTTGATCATCCCCAGCACAGATTCGACTAAGACTGGGGATCTCTATAGGTGATGGAGCAACCGCAGGTAATTGATTTTTGGCTAAAAATCCTGGCTGACAGAGGAGGGAAACGGATTCAAAATTGCCATTAAAACAGAGACAGCCAGTGTCCACCGACAATGCATGAATCTCGCTACGTCTTCTCGCAGACGCCAAAGCGAGTAAAAATACCGTCTTGAGTGTGAGATCCTGAAAGGATGCCTCACCCAATGGTTCATAGGGGGTTTTTGTTAAGGACCATAAAACACATGATAGATTCCATCTAGGCGTCAGAGAGCGAGTGACAGGTCTCTGTAGCTCAAAATACTTAATGAGATCGGCAAGGTGTGGATCTGAACCAATCTCCGAGCCCTGAGAGAATTTAAGTGTGTTAGAAATGGCGGCTCTATAGCCCTTGATAGTAGATACTGAACATCTTTTGTTCTCGAAAAGGAACAAAAGGAAATCAGCAATGGCAGTTATAGAGGAACAGCTGGGATCAACACGTTTCCTACTGCACCAATCACAAAAGATTCTCCACCTGGCATCATAGACCTTGGATGTAGAAGCTCTCCTGGCCTGAATGATGCAACTGGCAACCCGGCCCGAAAACTTGTTCTGGCGGATAGATCGCTTGAGATGAACCAAGCGTGAAGGTGGAGAATGTGTGGGCTGTTGTGTAGGAGGGAGCCTCTGTGTTGTGACAGAAGATCCCTCCGTTGAGCGAGAGATCTGGGTTGATCTATCAATAGATCTAGAAGATCGTTGAACCACGATCGTTGGGGCCATAACGGAGCTATGAGAATGATCCGGGCAGTGGAAGTTCTTACTTTTTGCAGAACTTGGGGAAGCAATTGGAACGGTGGGAAGGCGTATGCGAACAGACGATCCCACTGGAAGCTGAACGCGTCCACTGCCCACGCTCTCTGGTCCGGGACTGGGGAGACGTAAAAGGGGAGTCTGTTGTTGAGCCTGGTCGCAAACAAGTCCACGAGGGGCCTTCCCCATAGTGAGAAAAGGGACTCTGTCACTTCGCGGTGAAGAGTCCATTCTGTGAGAACTGATTTGCCTGGCCTGGACAGACTGTCCGCTAAGATGTTCTTTTTCCCTGGGATGTGGCGAACTCGGAGGGAGATGTTCTCCGAGGTAGCCCAGCGGAGGAGGTTCCAGACCTCCACGCAAAGAGAAGGGGCATGTGTGCCTCCTTGACGTCGGAGATACGCTACGACGGACGTGTTGTCGGAGGAGACCATGACACAACGACCCCTTACCCTGTCGACGCACCCTTGTAATGCTAGAAAGACAGCCTTCATTTCTAGGTTGTTTATGTGGAGGGACGACTCGTGTAGTGTCCAAAGGCCCTGAAGAGTTATCCCCTCTGGCTCTAGATGAGCACCCCAACCGGAATCTGACGCGTCGGCGAACAGGTAGGAGTGGGGATCCGGAGCGTGCATGGGGACCCCAGCTAGGAATCTGTCTCGATTCATCCACCATCGCAGATGATGATGGAAATCTGGTCCTAGAGGAATCGGAGCTGATAGAGAATCCTTGTGTGGTTTCCACCTTGCGAGTAGGAGAAACTGTAGAGGGCGCATATGGAGCCGTCCTAAGGGAACCAGATCTGCAGCGGCGTTCAAGGTTCCCAGTAGGGATAGGTAAAGGCGAGCAGACAACACGGTTTTTACTCGTAGTGTCTCTAAGAGTGCCAGGATTCGATCTATACGCTCTCGGGGAACCCGGACTAAGTTCTGGTTTGTGAGGAAGTTGATTCCTACATAAACGAAGTCTTGGGATGGAATAAGTTCTGACTTCTCGAGGTTGGGTAAAAGACCCAATCGAGTTACTGTGGACCAACAACGGAACAGATCCTGATGGAGGGACTGAACCTGAACGTTGTGGATTAACCAGTCGTCGAAGTATTGGAGGATCGGAGTTCCCCGTACTCGTAGATAAGACGCTATTACTCCCATAACTCGGGTGAAAACTCTGGGTGCGGAAGCTATTCCGAACGGTAGAACCTGGAATTGAAAAACTTCCTGGTCCAAGCAAAACCGGAGATATTTCCGATGAGGTGGAAAAATCGGAATGTGAAGATATGCATCTTGAAGGTCGATGGAGACCGCCCAATCCGATGGCCGCATCGCATTTCGGATTGAGGAGGTGGTCTCCATCTTGAAATGTTCCTCCAAAAGAAAACGGTTTAAGGGGGAGAGATCGATAATAAGGCGAAATTTCCCACTTTTCTTGGTGACCAGGAAGATTCGGGAGTAGAATGCAGGGGACTGATCGTTCAGGATGCTCTCAACTGCCACAATTTGTAAAAGGGTATTATCCTCTTCACATAGTTTCACCAGATTGGACTGATGAAAGAATACGGGGGTCCTTGATAGTGGAGGTTGTTCCTGAAACTGAATACGGTAACCCTCGCTTACAAGAGAAAGGACCCACCCATCGTCCGTGATACTTGCCCAAGCCTCTGAAAAGAGGCCTAGGCGAGCCCCTACGGGGATGTTTGGGAGAGGAATGGATGGCAGGAGAGGGTGCGAGTCCCTAGGGCCGTCCCCCCCCTCCTTCCTTGGGAAAGGAAGGTGGGTTGTAGAACTTCTTCCTAGGGGCTCCTCGGCGTCTAGGTCCACGCCTAGGACCTGACTGACGAGGAGGTCTCACTTGAGGTTGTGCACTATATTGAGGTTGTGCACTATATTGGGGCTGTACCTGCTTAAAGAATTTAGCAGGTGGCCCCTGAGGTCGATGCACATTAGTACGCTTCCTGGCCGATTGCGATGGGCCAGGTGCAGTTGTGAAGGACCTATATTGATGGTCCTTCAAATCTTGTGAGGCCACAGTGGGAATGAGACCTCCGAAGAGACTCTCAGCTTCCAAGGGAGCAGCCCTTAGAAGGTCTTTACTGTGGCTAAGTAAGACCCTCGAGGAGTCCAGTGCAACATCACGACGGATGTGTAGGAGTTCCGCTGAAAGGGCCATTGCAATAGCGAGTGAATGCCGAGATGTCTTGGCAACAGCTTCCAGCACACGCTGTAATGCGGCTGGATTCAGAGAGGCCTCCCTCAGCATACTAAACGACGTAGCTGAGAAGAGGTCCGCATGAGAAGCTATGGTGGTCAGAAGACGGACCTTCTGCTCAATGGCTTCGATCGTCTTAATAGGAAGGCGTGCCCAGGTTCCCGTTGTCAAGCCGACTTGAGATGCATCTGCATCCAATTGAGGAGGTTTAACAGGCCACTTCGGGGAATGTACCCGGTAACTAGAGGCAGAGACCATAGGTCTTAAAGTAGAGGCTGGGACAGCCCACCCTTTGCGCCGTCTAGCGATGTCCTGGCCTGAGGAGAACCTCTGTGATATTTCCTCAATTGTAGAGGAATGCGGAAGGAGCAGAAGATCTGATTGTGGTTGAGCCCCGGAGATCTTTTCCAAACTGGAGAGGATCTTCTTGGACTGTGAACCAGACGGTTTCGGGCACAAATCCGTAGGTAGTAGGCGGTAAACTTCATTTACCGCCTTATCAAAAGACCATATCTCTTCCGCTTCCTCTGGTTGAGGGAAGCTGGGTCTATCAGTCGGTTCCAGTTCGTACTCGTTAGAATCGACGATGATAGATACAGCATCATCATCTAGAACACTCCGAGCAGGAGGGTGGCCGGGTGACACAATGTCCTTTGGAGAAGGTAACAGAGGCGCACTATGCGCCATTTCCCGTACTTGCTGAGTAGGGGCTCTAGGTGTTCTAGATCTTTCAGGAGAAAGACGAGACCGCTTGCCTTTCGCGGGTGATGCTAGGCGTCGGGATCTACTAGTGGATGCTACCTGGCGAGGAGGCGATGGCGGAACACGAGCCGCAACATCGTTTCTACTCAGAGTCCAGGGTCCAGTAGCCCAAGGGGGCATAAGGGGCCAATTATTATGAGATGTTGGTCCCCACATCCCGTATGGATTCATTGGTATAATAGGGAAGGGGGGGACACCGATCCGATCCCCTTCCCTGGTCTGCGACCTTCCGTACGACGAGGCCTCTGATTGTTGATCAGTGTGACGTCGGTGACCGGTACGAGAAGACCGGTGGCCTATGACCGGTGACCGGCGACCGGTATTGGATGACCGGTCACCGGCGACCGGTGATCAACCAAAGACTGGTGACCGGTGACCGGTACCGGGTACCCGGTGACCGGTACCCGGTGACCGGTCACCCGACATTGACCGGTGACCGGACCGGTCACCGGTCAGTGACCGGCCACAAGACATTGACCGGTGACCGGAAGACCGGTCACCCGACACTGACCGGTGACCGGGCCGGTCACCAGTCAGTGACCGGTCAGACGACATCTCAGATGTCCGTCTGTCTTCATTACTACCCAAGGTGCGGTGTAGCCCCTCCTCGAGAGGGTGCGACACGCTACTTTGGGAATGTTTGGAGTGGTACACTTCCTTCCTGGTGGAAGGAAGTAACACACTGCTGCTCTTTTTCGTCTTCTCCCTTCCCGGGAGATGCGATTTACTCTTGGAGCGTTCACAAGCCCCTACAGGAGGGACCTCAACTATGTCCGGGGAGGCTGGTGCAGGCTCTTGGGGCCCCGGAATGTCCTTGTGAACTAGAGTGGTCTTCTTGCTGTATGTTGCCTTAGTCTGAGTACCTGTAAAAGAAAATCCAGAGAAATCAGACGATGAGGGGGATTTGACTATTTTTTTCCGCCCTCTATAAGTACGCCTGGAATCAGCAAGATTCCAGGTTTCATTGGTCCAATTTGTACAAATATTGCAGCGACTGTTCCGCTTACACTTGGAACAGGTAAGACAGTCTGAGTGTGTATCCCATGCGGCCTTCTTATGGCCACACTTACCTACAGACTGATTTGCTGACATTGTTTCCTTTATCTGAAATAAATATTATCTGAAATAATTATTATTGAAGTATCAATCAATAATAATAACAACGTATAAACTCACCTTTAAAATCTACACGTAGAAAACTCACCTTTTTTTTGGTAAGTCGCGTACTCTATACATACCCGTTCACCATATACTTTGCGGGCTATCTGCACCACAGTGGTTAGTTTGCTACAGGTAAACAATATACATATATATGTTCTTCCCAAGAGATATTAGAAGCTAGTTCACTTGACAAGCTTTATTGTTCTCAGGAAAATACAAGAAAAGCATGCGACGCGACACGCGTAGATAATAAAGAAACAATTGAAATAGTAGGAGAATAATATATAAATGAAATATTAATTCTGTAAAATTATGCGCCTGTTAATTGCGGCGCTATCACAGTTGTTCTATGTCGTGTTGTAATGACATAGACGACTTACCGTGTACCTGAAAAGAAACAAGACATATTGTTTACCCTAACCCCTCTAAGGGTAGAGTACACGTGGAGAACTAGAAAAACTCTTCCTAGAACTAAACACTGACGAATAGTGGCATAAAACACATATAGCCGAGACGGACAACTGTAACACAGATGAATTTAGAAGGAGGGAAGTCCGAAATGTAGTTGAAAAACCGCAGCAGACAATTTCCTCAGGTTACGTTTTTGCGACACAACCACCAGGTATGGCGTCCATGAAAAAGATGAATGTTTGCGCAGGCGCAGAGAGATGCACGGGCGTGACGTGGCTTGTTGACAAATTCTCCACTTTAAGTGGGAGAATGTTTTCACATCGAACGGACGAGTTTTTCGACACGAAAAAGGAATAAAGCTATATAATAGTGATGGGTAAATGTATTGCTGCTATTAAATTGTTATTATATGAACCTTATTTGAATACAAGTCATCTAGAGATGACATATCCTCCTGGTGCCCCACTTATACTCTCAATTTATATATATACCATGAACGGTTTGACATTTATGCTCTAGAAATCAACATATTTGCAGACAGACAGACATATAGACAAGGCAACAGCTATAACCTGTTCCTCCGACCCCCCTTTACATACCAGGGGGATAATGCATGTTTGCTTTGTTTTTGTTGGTAATTGTACGGTTTGAGAAGAAAAAAATTGTTTTTTAAGACAAACTTAAACTTAGAATAAGGGATTTGGACTTGCAGTGCAATATGATGTGATTTTGTTTCTTTTCTCCAAACAGTACAGGATCAGGCTTCTAAATTTCTATGCAATTGCAATATGAAAAGCACTCCATTTGTACTCCTGAGTACTTTTTGAAAAGTACTCATACCTATATGCCTAACTAGGAAAGCGTTAAGTACTTACACTTGTGCTTGAGTACTTCAAAAATTACCCTACCCCATTTATGCATGATGCTTGGTTTCATCTCATGCTGTCATACATGTAATGGGAAAGATTTGATTGATAAGACTGGAACTTCATGTAGTGTTGGTGGCAACATTTGCCAATTTCTGCTCAGTACATATAATTTTTCTCACTATCACTACTTATAGTACAGCCAAATTTAATAACGTTCCACTTTGATCAATTGAGTTATATGCCTCTTTGAGGAGTTTTAAACATGAGAAATTATACATTTTTATTTTATTCTGAAAAAAGATTGCTACTAACTGATAAAAGTTAAGATGGTCTACCAGGTAATGCTTGTTATACATGACAGGTCAACACCAAAAAGGCTCTAACTTAGACCTCAGACCATAATTTTCAGGCCCTGTGATATGCCAGCAAGTCAGGGTCTAAACTGTTCATTCTACAAGTGATTTTATGTGGATGGCATAGACTCTGATCTTCCAGTGCAAAATCTGGGTTAAGGCCTGTCTGCAGTTGGGTGCGGGTTATACATGGGTAAATAAGATACTCCACACAAGCTGAACATGTCAAGTGTCACAAAGTGACAGATCTTCATTTTATCATACAATGTCAGTCAGTATAAACACCAGTGTTCTACCCAGAGTCTTTATCATAGTGGTTCCGACATGTCATCATTTCAGCCCATGAGGCTTTAGAACCTGCCAATATGCTATGTACCAGTGCCAATATGCTATGTACCAGTGCCAATATGCTATGTACCAGTGCCAATATGCTATGTACCAGTGCCAATATGCTTTTGTTTCCTGTTATCGTTTAAAAATGAATCTGTTAAATAATCATCTTGCAATTAAATAAACCTCTGGGACTTTCATACACCATGTGTATATTAGTTCCAGTTTACAATAAAAGCTGAGAGTAGCAACAGGTGCTGCTACTAGGGGTGCTGGTGATCATGATGAACAATTAAAAAATTGGCACCTCATTACACCTGGGATTTTCTCCACTTTCATATCTAAAAATGTGACGTTTGGCATCTGAATATGTTCATGGTTAAAAGGTCAAATGCACATATTTGGCATATATGACATAAGGGTATTTTCCACAACATATTGGGCTCTAATAAATGTCAACTGAATTTTTCACAAAGCAGAAAAACAATGCAAACGACCATATATGCACAACTATGTTGGCTTTTTAAACAGTTTGGAATTATTTTTTACAAGAATAAGGGTAAAATGTGTGTGAATATTTGCGTAAAAACCCTGAAATATATCTTTTCTTAAAGGTCACCGATGACTGTAAGAATGGTAACTCTGGCTGGCACGTACATACTCAAAATGTAATAAAAAACTGACAAAGGTGACAGAATTATATAAATTGGGCACAAAAATAAACCTCTTTTTTTTAAAAAAGTAGATGTTTATACTGAGTGATCAGATTATAAAAACGTATTGCCATTCTTTATAATAAATCTCGTACAACATTTTTTGGTACCAGTTTTGTGGTGTAATGTATTTTCAAGGTTAGACTCATCATACAGATGGCCTGATATCTCACATAAGGATACCCAAAAGTGAACAAATTCAGTATAAAGTGAATTCAAGTGCAAGAAGATAAAAGAAAGTGGTATTAAAATGAAACTGTTCATATGTAACATAGGCGAATAAAAGGTTAAAGTGAAACCACTATACAGAAAAACTAAAATAAAACCAATCAAGACCTTGTAAATAATATTAAAAGTAGAAAATCAATCTGTAGTCTAATTTTCCTCTATTTAAAAAAGCAAATATTTTTTGAAAACCAACTCAATGCCAGTTCCTTCTTTGATTCAGCATTTTGACACTCTACTTGCTCATTCATGAATTGTATAATGTTGCTTAAAATAATGGTCAGAATCATTAAGAAAATATATCAAATTTGGGACTTTCAAAATGTACACCCTAGAAGTCCTGACTTACTGTAATCAAAAATGAGTGGAAACCCTGTGCAAACATTCAAAATAAGTTATATATTATTTATTGATGGGGAGGGGGAGGTCACTGGTTTTATTTTAAAGTAAAAAAAATTGACCAAAAATATCTGATCATAACCAAATTTTTAAATTGCAATTGTTATTTACTAAATTATAATTCAGATCAATGTACATGAAAACTGTAATGAACATGAACTATTGGTTTAAAAAGTAACATAAAATTCAACTTGTATATGACTCAAGAATAACATATTTCATGCAAAAAATGTTAGGGGGTGTTTTGTAAATATTCACAGAAAGTAAGGCTGGAACGTTTACCAAAAATGTGTAAACCTGTACACAGTTTAGAATAACTGAAACAATGCCGTTTAATCTAAATGATTAGAAACTCAACTTTCCACCTGATCTACCTGTTAATCTTACTGAACAGTTGACAGCAATTATAATATGCATGCCATGCCTTGCTTAACTTGTGATTGTTTCATTTGCTGCACGTTCTTCACCTCGTATTATTACAGGTTCAGTTTGTAAGACATGCCTTTGTTGAATATATCTGACGATTACAGTAAAACATCCCTAGGATTATAGTGACTTTGTTTCCTACTGTTACATATATGGACATGATGACAAAAATTGATAATGGATCTGGATGTACAGTACTGCCTAGACGTGCACATGGGATGCTTTTGTATGATCTACAATGACCAAGAAACCATGCAGTGGCTTACAAACTTGAAACGGTGTTTCTATTTTTTTTAAAAAAAAAATATTACTAATCAAAGGTTCTGTTAACAAACATGTTGTTTAAAAGTAAATACTGTAATTTAAAGAACTTTTTCAGCATTATTAATAAATGAACCTGATGTGTGATGTTGTGTAATGTGCACTGTAACTAATTCTCCTTAACCTCTGTTCTTTCCTAGTGATGCCACATTTGATGTGAAAATCATATATACATGCTTTAAAAAAAGAATGAACATAAAAATCATACGAAACAATCATCTTAAACAAAAATGTGATAGTATATAACATTTGCCATATTCCAAGACAGTGTTGGGTTTTTTTGAGACTCAAAAAGTGTTTTGAAGTCCAAAGGGAGGTCAATATGCATGACTCCCCAAAGGTGACATCATCCAAATGAGAATAAGGTGTCTTTCAAATCAGCCCATACCAAATGACTGAAAATTCAAATCTGAATAAAAGAAAATACCATCTGTTTTCTCTGAAGCATTTAATATACTTACAAACAGAAAAAATGGCAGACTTAGCATTTTCAAATAACATCACCACACACATATGTACACAGGGTCATAACCTCACAGACATTAAATACAAAAATACACCAAGTTACTGTCTTTAAAATCCATTGGAGAGTGGAATGTAGTTTTAATTACATCCAGTCTTTACTGCTTTCAATAGTTCAGTAGTTGGTTTAAAGGTAATGCAAGTGTCATTTGTGTTCATCTTGGAACTCATTTGAGATTGAATGGTGCTGTTGCTCAACCTTCATGGAAGATCTTGTTGCATTTTTCTAAGCATAGAAAAGGATCTTTCTGCATCTGCATTGCTGTCAGGGAGTGTCAAACATGCAATGGCCACTTGAGTTAGATTATCACTTTTCCAACTACCTAAATTGGTTGATTGATTTTGGGATTAACGACATGTGCGGACATTCGGACATGTACGTTGGTACTTCCGAAATAATCATGTTTTGCATTTTATATATGGAGTAAAAATCTGACTTCAAAGAAACTTCGCCGCTGATCACAAACTTTAATAAAGATGGCTTCAACATTCTAATTCAACGCAGTCATTGATGCGTAATAATATTTGTTCTTCAATACGCATCTCGTTGATGTACTTAACTTAAGACAAATTGGGTTGTTCCACTTAGTGTACTTTACCTATGCAAATTAGCCTAATGGGCTCTCCCTCAGCAGTACTCAAAGAATTTTACCCAACACATCACCCTAGCTATTGCAAGCCAATTAAGTAATTCTCTGAAAGGTTGCTGTTTATCTCTGACCGCTTTAACTTTTGTCTCTGAAACAGCTGTATAAACTGCCCCAAGGATAGTTTAACATGAGCTCTGAGCAGGACTGTTTACTGTTTATACATACACAGATTATGGGCTTATATCATGATGATCAAGAAATGTTTGTTTTTTTGTGGGAAACTTTTATTCCTCTAAGATTGCTTAAAATCGTGTTTTTCAAAACGTGACCGTGTCAGGGGTTTGGGAATCCAAAATCATGTTTTTCACGTGACACATCGTATTATACCATGTATGATATAAATTTATTGGAAATGGTTGTACCTGTGTCAATGACAGCCACATGCATGTTCATTTACACATTTACTGATTTTGTAAACGTTTACAGGTAGTGAATGAAACTAAGCCGTTTACACGTGTAAACATTGATGCCTTAACAGAAAGACTTCAGAAGTACATTGAACACACAAGAAGTAAATTTATTCTTAAAGCTGAATGTTTAAAAAACATTTCTATATAACCACAGGTGGCCGATGCTTAATGTTTAATAAAAGAAATAGCCTGAATGAAAATAAATTATACCTAGTGACAAAAGTTCTTCAGATTACTCCTATGACCCATTCTGCCACCGGACCCTGCCTATCAAAAACATTTAGCTTGCGTCGGCCACCTGTGTATATAACCGTATGTAAGAAATATGCAAATTTCAGCGTGAAATACCATGGGGTCAAACATTTAAAAAAGTTACAAAAGACCAATATTAAAAATCGTGGACGTTGCACGTTTATGAATGCTTCGTGTGAATTTATTTCAAGAGATACCATTAAGATGAGTTTGTGTTTAAATTCTGAAAAAATGATGTCTTCTTGCTACTTAAAGAGCCCATTCACCCACCCCGCCTCCATTTAGTAAGGTGGATTAATTAGCTTTCAACAAGTTTTTATAAAGAAGTAGCAATTAACAGCTTTAAATTTAAAATGACGAATGTATACAGATAACCTCATCGCAAAATTTCTTCCTTTTAATCTGTGACCGTAGAATATTTCGTCCGCATCGGCAAATCAGTGATATCATGGAAGCTGCCATATTTAATCTCACAAAGTTAACAGGTCAACGAGACTATGTGAAATTCTATTTTACCAGCAAAAAATGACGAATCACTTTTTATTATTTAAAAAATGTGAAGCGGGATTAAAGCAAGGGTTGTGTCTTTTCTTAAAAGATTTATAAAGTTGAAAAATACCTCACGTGCTGGTTATCAACCAATCAAAGGGCTTACCGCACCTCAAGGTCAAAGTACATGAAGATGGCGGCAGAATAGTTCCTGCGGAAGACAAAGGTGGTCAAAGATGGGAAATAATGTTCAAAAAGACATCTTGTTTTCCACCTTAATCAAAATCTGTGAATCTAATTCATTTAATTTACGCGAAAATGATCCGTTCACAGAGCTCAAGTTTGCTAAAAGCATGGCCTTAGTTAACTGAAAAGCAAATATTGTCCACTAATGTCAAAACCTTTTGAAGTATTGCGGCAAAATAAACCATCTTCTATTCTGAACTGTCAGATGTGATAGAGACACAATTATGGTAGAAGGGAATTTCTACTGTCTGGTTGAATTGAACAAACAATTCTAATGCCTTGCGCATTGGTTCCTCACGTTTCCATGGAATCACAGAAGCAATATGATCAACCTAAAAAGAAAGATGTTGAAAGCCCTCTGTGGACAGCTATCTTTGCATATGATGCCACCCGAGAAGACGAGCTAACTCTGAAACGAGGTACACATGTTGAGGTCCTTTCTACTGATCCTCGTATATCGGGGGATGATGGCTGGTGGACAGGAAAAGTCGGCAATAAGGTTGGAATATTCCCAAGCAATTTTGTTACTAGGGATGTTAATACTGTGGGTCGAAATATTTCACCTGATCTACCATTTGAAATTGACTACAATGAATTGATATTGAATGAAGTGATAGGAGTTGGAGGATTTGGAAAGGTGTTTCATGGGTTTTGGAAAAAAGAGGAAGTTGCTATTAAGGTTGCACATCAAGATCCAGATGAACCAGGTGCAACAGTTGAAAATGTTCGCCAAGAGGCAAAATTATTTTGGTTGTTGTATCATCCCAATATTGTTGCTCTGAGAGGAGTATGTTTGAAAGAACCCAGTGTGTGTCTTGTGATGGAGTATTGTGCTGGAGGATCATTAAACAGAGCCCTGGGAGGTAGAAGAATTCAGCCAGACATTCTTGTCGACTGGGCAATGCAGATAGCAAATGGGATGTACTACTTGCATGAGAAAGCACCAATTCCACTTATCCACAGAGATTTGAAATCAAATAACAGTAAGTATAACATATAACCATTTAAGATATCTCTATGAAATTGTGTACACATTATAGACTAGTGGTGTTGATGTGACTTTTTCTATTTACAATTCTTCAGTTTTCTTTCTGAAGCAGAACTCCAAAATCATTTAGGATATCTCTATGAAACTTTATAAACTTAATAGACTAGTGGTCTATATGTGCCTTTTGCTGTTAGGAATTTTCAGTTATAATATTCTTTTTGCTTGTGTCAATTGGTCTGTAAGTGCTTCCTGAACATCCTGTATGCTAGTCTTAGGCCTTAATTGTTCTAAGATACTGCATCCCATGGACCTTCAGTAACTAGCCAGTGACCGTCAATTTCTCATACTGTTAATCCTGTTGATGTACATTTTCCAGTAGTTCATTAGAACGCTTATGTTGGCAAGAAGGTAAATGAACAGAAACAGTTCCTCATACAGTGTATTCAAGCACTGTTAGAATATACTGTGAAAACAAAACTAAAACCAAAAGTAATTATTGTCAGTTAGTTTATTCTCATAAATATTTATTGATTTGTCTTGTAAGATTTGTGGCCGGCTGATGGAGTCTTTCTTTATCAACTGGACCTCAAGTTGTTCCATCTGGAACTCCATTTTCTGAAGTCAAATGTCTACAAAGAGTCCGGTCTGTCTCTCCATTGATTATTCACACTTTTCTGGAGCAAAACTCCAAAGCAGTTCAATATATCCCGATGACACTTGGTATACATACATATATATATTGACACAAAAATGTATAACCGCACATTTAGGTATGCATAATTGGATAAATGTTAGATTGTTTGAAATTATATTTGACGTTTGTGATAGAGCAAGAGGGAATCAATAATAACTTGATTGGATTAATTTTTAGTCAAATATCAGCATTTGTTTGATTGCCCATCAAATTATAATCAATTAGACAAAACTGGAAAATGTGGCTTGCGAAGCCAGTTGTCAAAAGTAAGTGGACAAACTTTAATTGTGTTTTGTTGGTGATTAATTTGCTTCAATCAGTGAAACATTTAAAAATGTGGGTGTTTTAATTAATGGATCATTTGTAAGAATTTACCAGACATTATTGCTCAGTGATTTATGTCATGCTTGGAATTACTCAAGATTGAATAATGAGATGGAATAATTTTGTTATTTTGGATGTATTTATGAACTGTTATATTACAGTGGTACAATAAAGCATATTTTCTTTTCGGTCTCAGTCTCAGAAATGACCTGCCAGTCATACATGTACAAAAATTAGTAATGGCCATGTCTGTCTCACTGTCAAATTGCATGTTTCTTACAAATGTACGCCACTTCCAACTACCTTCTCTCCAGTTGACCTTCCAGACCAGTTTGCAAATTTCTTCCGTGACAAAGTACAAACCATTAGAGATAAGCTTGACAAAACAATTTCAATTGACTCATCATCACCATACAGTTGCGATACAGAATTTCAGCAGCAACCGTTAGCAGCATTTGAACCTGTCTCAATGAATTTAGTACGTACAATCATAATGAAGAGTGCCCCAAAGTCATGTGAACTTGATCCGATTCCGACATGACTGCTGCTTGAGCGCTTAGATCCAATATTGCCTTCACTAACTGATGTTATTAATACTTCTCTCTCATCCGGGGAATTCCCATCATTTTTCAAAACTGCCATTGTAAAGCCTCTGCTGAAGAAACCAACACTTGACCATAACGATTTAAAGAACTACCGCCAGTTTCTAACCTCCCATTCATGTCAAAAATCTTAGAAAAAGTTGTTCTATCCCAACTTGTATCATCTGAATTCAAAGTCTTTTTAGCAATGTACAGTCTGCATATCGCCCTCACCACAGAACCGAAACTACCCTTCTGAAAGTAGTTAACGACCCTCTCTCTGCTTTGGATAGTGGAAAGATTACAGTCCTCACCCTCCTTGACTTGTCTGCAGCATTTGACACAATAGACCATGATATATTACTTCACCATCTCCATCATGTATTTGGCATTCACGATACAGCCTTACTATGGTTCAGGTCCTACTTGGTCAACAGGACACAAATTGTGTCCGCAAATGGAAAACACTCCAGCCCAGTTGATCTATGTTTTGGTGTTCCACAGGGTTCTGTTCTTGGACCTGTTCTCTTCATTCTGTACACTCAGCCGCTCTCAAGTGTCATCGATCATCATCCAGTGTCTCACCAATTGTACGCTAATGACACCCAAATATACAAATCTAGCCACCCAACTGAAGTTGATGCTACCATCCAAGGTGTAGAGAGGTGCATTTCCGATGTGAAATCATAGATGACATGTAACAAGCTGCAGATGAATGATGATAAAACTGAAGCCATTCTGATTACAACACAAAGACTTTCTCATTCACATCCTTTACCTCAAACAGTAAATATCAGCAACACCAACATTAAATTCACAGTCAGTACGAAACCTAGGTGTTACTCTAGACATTACTCTCTCATTGCACCAACATGTCATGAACATATCCAAGGCTGCATAGCTTGAGCTGAGACGCATCAGCTCCATTCGCAATTATCTTTCAGTTGATGCCACTAAAACACTTGTGTGTTCCTTAGTACTTTCAAGAATGGACTATTGTAATTCAATTCTATCTGGTTCGTCTCAGTATCTACTCCAGAAACTTCAGAAAGTTCAAAACACAGCTGCTCGGATCATTCTTAGAGTTCCACGAACAGAGCACATCTCCCTCCTGCTCTGTACCCTACACTGGCTACCCATTCGATCCCGAATCAAACACAAAATTTGTTCACTGTGCTACGTTCCATTGACTGGCACCAGTCCAACATACCGACCTCACCTCACCCATGTGTACACACCAGCAAGATATTTACGCTCCTCTTCCGACACTCGTATTCTCATTATTCCCACTATCAAAATGAAGTCACACGGACAGCGTTCTTTTGCATACCAGGGCCCAGCAACGTGGAAGGAATTGCCCACTGAACTTGGACATAAAGACACAGTGATCTCATTCAAGAGTGCTCTTAAAACTCACCTATTTCGACTGCAAGAATAGACTTAAAGACTTAATAATGTTTCCTTACCTTAACTATTTTCAGCATGTTTTTGTTTTCTAATTTCATGGTGTTTGTTTTTCGTAAACATATCATTATATATGTTTTTTTAAGTGTTATCTAATGTTGTAAAGCGCTTAGAGCTTCTAAAGATTAGGCGCAATACAAAGCCCTCATTATTATTATTATTATTATTATTATTAAATACTGAGCGAGTGTTTCTCTTTATTCAATGTGAGACAAGAAATCTTAAACATCAGATTGCTTCACGAATAATGAACAATCCCACTTATGAGCCCATGACTCAAAAACTAATGACTGTGAGGTGCATGGGTGGACTGTGTCATGTTGACAATTCTACAGGAGGATGTATTCACATCAAACAGACAAGGTTTTTCTTCACAAGAAAGAGTCAGGTATCAGTGTTGCACCTAGGATCCCAAGGTTAGGAGACGCCGTGTCCCTCACCTCCAGATTTGGAGGACATGCAACATTTGAAAGGGACAAAGGAAAATTGTAGTACATAATGCACTAGAAGTGCTAAAAAATGTGATGATCTCATTTGCTTTGACAGTTTTGCCACCTTAACTTGCTTATTTTCCTTAGACATTTACATTATTGCAATAAATGTTTTATCATGTGATCAAGTAACTCCTGAAACCATTAACATGTTTGAATATCTGGTTAACCTGAAATGAACTGCACCATGGAATTTTCCGTTCCGGATCTTGCTCTCATTTAACTTTAGTGTTCACTCATTATCTGCTAGTATTTATTATAATCAGGGCTGTGCAAATTTTTTTTCATCCACTTGTCCAGGACAAGTGGTTTCAGAAAATCCACTTGTCCCACCTTACTTTTCACTTGTCCCACCTAACTTTTCACTTGTCTCAAAATAGTAATCACTTGCCGAGATTTTATGAGATGTATGTACTTAATCCATAGAAAGAACAAATGAAATAATATACAACATAATTATTTCTTAAAAGAATTTAATTTTTCTAAAACATTGGTTGATATACATTTGGCTACTTCAGGTACATGTATATATGTTTTAGCAGCTGGATTTGAAAAAATATCCATGTACATGTCTGCCACCTGCACCAGCACAAAGCCAGCAGTTGATAGCTGTGTCTGGGTTAAAGTCTTCAAGCTCTGGTCCATTTGGTGAAATGTTCATTAGAATTTTTAAACTCTCTTGGTTTAAGGAATTCTCACACTCAGTAGCAGTCTTAAGTTTTATCCCTCCACTTTCACAAGAATTTTCCTTCTTCGAATCGTCCTTATTACCCTCCTTGCGAAAATAATTTAGCAAACTCATTTTATCCACACAGTAAATATCAGCTTGCTTGACAACTACTTATAGAGTCATCATAACAAACATTTTCTCTTTTAAATACGAACAGAGACAGCTAATTAATTAGCGTAATTGTTTCACTTCAAACGCAATATCGCATGTGAAAGTTGATCCTCTGTATAATCAATTAAAAATGAATGAATCATTACTGTCATTGAATCAGTTCATAAAGGAAACCAACACTGATGTCGGTAAAGTACCTTTCATTAATTTAATTTCGCTGACTCGCTGGATTAAAATCAGTGAGCCGCTCGTGAGGATCTGGTTTTAGTAAACACGGTGCAACAAAGCCGCTTAAAACACTGCTAATTAATCATACCGGCTTTGTTTTGTTTGACATGTTTTGATTTGCTGATAATTTGGTCGCTTAGCCCAATATGCAGTCAAGCGGTAACCGAATGTGCACATATGTGATAGTTATCACTGACCACCTGTAGGTGTTATACATGATGTAAATGTATACATGGAGAGGGGTAGAATCAAGTATTCTGTACGCCTGGAGGGCGTGAATGGCCAAATAAAGGTAGATATAGTGATTAAAGCATAAAAATAAGGACTTGCCCGACCTTTTAAAAATAGGAAAAAAGCACTTGTCCCGGACTAGCGACTTGGAAAATTTTACTTGCTCGACTTCGCAAATGAATAGTCTGGGATGTCGGGCTATGGGATTTGCTCAGCCCTGATTATAATAAATACCCATGTTTTCTTAATTACTTTTCTTTTAACTCATTCAGCCCCAATGCCCCAGCAGCACTAAACTGTGTCTAGCTGCTTGTGCTTCAGACAGTTTTTAGCTACTTAAAAAAATTTGTAAATATCATGCACATGCATTCATTCTTACCTTAATTTCTCTGCTTATATCCCATAAAAATCCATGAAATTTTCATCAATTGTTCAAAATAAATTTATGTACAGTCATATATTTTTTGTGTTATTTGTCAAAGTCTTTCACAAGTTATTTATGCACTATTTACAAAATTATGTGCATCATCATTGCTGTCATTATCCACTTATTCCTATGATTCAATCTCGGATTACTTCCATGTCCGAGTCTAAATCTTGTAAAATATGCAACTAACACTGTAACATCTTTTCTCTGCTTCCTCAATATTTTCAAGATCAAATCCAAGAAACTCTTTGTTTTCGTTCTCATAAGCATCAAATATTGCTCAGAAATCCGCCATTTAAAAAAAATTTCATGAATGAAACACATGTAGTAAAACCGCACTCAATTCGCAACCTTTGCTTATGAATATTTAATATTTAAACAAAGAAAAATAAAGTAATTTCTGATTGGTTCAATATTGTCAGATTCTTGAAAGAATCCTGTTTGTGACCAATTGGAGATGTTTTTACTACCGACTCATTCACCTTGACTTTAGTCGGGATCGGCCATTGAATGCAGTAAACAGACCATGAGTATAGGTGGGATCGGTCATTAAATGCAGAAAACAGATCAAGAGTATAGGCGGGATCAGGGCCACATGAGTTAAAAGTATTCAATCATTAATCCAATTACAAATCGTTTATTTGCATAAATAAGTACCTTTTTTCATTAATTCAGCCTGAGAATAAATTAAATCTTCATTGCCATAGGTGTGACTTTAACCTCGAAAATACATTACAATAGTGGCAGTCAAAGACTTTAGCAACTCGGCAGACTACCACAAACTTTGAATGTTTCCATTGCCAGATTCATCGTTTTGAAATGGATATTCATTGCCATTTTATATGTTTTATCGCTTTTAGTGACTTTAGCCATTGCTAGCACCAACATAGATGTGGATACACATCCATGAAGGAAAAGTCTAGGCATATTTGTTTTATTTATTTTTACCTGACAAAAAAGCGCGCACAGAGGGTTGCACAGGGTCAAGATTTGGGGGACATAGGTAAAAAAATTGCAGGAAACTCGTGAGCCCACAATCTAGGTGCAACACTGAGGCCTGCAGTAGCGACATTTAAGTATTACATAATTTAAATTAGTTCCCCCCCACACACACTACATTTCTCCAATAAGTTCATACTTCTAAAAAGAAACAATAATGTTTTGGCCAAGAATAAGTCCTGTCAGTCGAGTTGTTGTAATGAATGCTGTAATGGTATCACTTGCAAACAAGGTACGTGTATATGCAGTGATGGCTACTGTAGTATTTCTGAGGTGTTTTCGAGTCGTTGTGGAAAGGCTTGAGTTTATCCTGATTGGATATTAAGTGATATTGGGCTTCAGTGTTTGTCAAGTGTAGAAAATATAGAGAGTTAAATTTTCAAGGGTGCACCTCCTTGGTCCAGGGATGAGTAAGTACTAAAGTTTGACTTGGTACAGCCAATTTGTAGCTGGTCAGAATGAGAGGACAAGTGGTTTTCCTAAGCCCTGTTTTTTGTAACAACACTTGATACATGCGGACATAGCAATGGGACATTGTATATTTAACATATTTTGGGTTATGACCTATTGGTCACAGTTCAGAAAGAGGTTGGTTGTGGGGTTTCGGGGTGGAATATTGAAAGTAAAGCAGAGTGTGAGGATTTGCCAGGGCAAGCCATTGCATTAGCTCTTGTTATTCCCACACTTTAGTGAGGAGATATTGTAATACCCCGTCTGTCCATCTATCCATAACCACATCTCCTCCTAAACCAATGGTTGGAAATTCACCAAACTTGGTACATAGGTAGCCCATGTGGTGACCATCTGTGACAGAGGTATGATTTGTGGGTCCCTCTTGGGTCCGTGAGAGGGGGTCAGAGATCAGATGTATAAAATCTGAAATTGCAGTGACCTTTAAAAAAAAATTCAACCAAACTTTGTACTTGCATTTGCAGGAGGAGAATTATTTACAACCCCAGGGTCACAGTCCAGGGGGTTGGTAGGTGGGGGATGTAATAAAGAGCATGAGGATTTGCCATGGTAATCCATGAAAGTAGCTCTAGTTAATCTTTTGTTGTAAATAAAGTGAAATATTTTATTCTAGTGTATTCCTACATGACAATATATTCATTATACCTGTTGATTTCATCAAAAAATGTGGGTCTTAGTTCCTGTCTTTGGTCTGTAAATTTTGTTTTGGTGCTTGTGGTAAATTACCATCCTTCAGATCTTAGTTTCAGTTTATATCACTTCAGTTCATATGGAGTATTTAACAGTGTTTGTAATCACTCAAATTGTGGACACGGTGATGAAAAGTTGTTTGTCTTAAGATACTTTTGATTGTATGAGAGACTGTAACATGATCTTGCCTGCTTTCACAGACAGTCTTATTATAGGTCAGCAGGTACTAGATGTGTCCTCACTGTCTTTGGATCACTGATTTGGAACACTGGTCTTTTAGTTAAACCATTCTGTAATATGGAGGCAAGAGGTTATATCCTTATTCATAACTTACCTGGGCAAAGTTTGGATTACCGGTACCTTAAAACTGGAAATAACAGCAGCACCACAGTCCATTTGGAAGTTGCTATGCTGTTAAGCCCTGAACACAACTGTGGTGTGAACACACTGCACTATTGAGGATGAATATTGTGGAATAATTTAACTTTTCTCTTGCAAATATGAATTAGATATTTTTAACACTTATAGTCTAGAGCTTTGTATGTGATTGGAATGCTAAAATAATGACAGAAGACCTTCCAATTTAAATTACACACCAGGAGACACATGATTTATCATAACTATCATAATTATGCCTAAATGCAAATAAGTACAATATGATATCTTACTTTACATATGAAAAAAGTATAAATATGTGAGAATAAAAAAAGGGATTAATTTCGTATAAGGGACGTTACTGTTTACCTTCATTCAGAGAAAATGTATACTTTGTGATGGTTCATATCATTTAGTTTATATTTCATTCTGCTGTTGTCCTGTATTTATAGTTTGAATCTGTATTGTGATACACTATCACCAGAGTAAATATTGTGATTCATCGATGATGTTGAACCAGCACTAATACAGTGTTGCACATAGAATCCCAAGGGTAGGGGACACTATATCCCCCACCCTCCAAATTGGGGGGACATACAACATTTTAGAGGGACAAAGGAAAATAATAGTACATTATGCACTCATTAATAGTGCTATAAAAATTAGATAATCTTATTAGCTTTGACAGTTTTGCCACCATAACTTTGTGGTCTGCACTGTACTATCATATTTTCCTTGGATGCTTACATTATTGCAATAAAACGTTTATCATGTGCTCAAGTACAGTAGTGATGCCCAGCCACTCTCCTGCTCGGATTGTTCTCCAATGTGTTAGAGGTAGAAACGGTTCATTTGACGCCTCCTATCAGGCCCACCAGCTACTCTCAGTTGTATGAAGAGAAGGAGATCTGGTCTTTTGATAAGGAGGAAAATGAAGTTTAACGCCTGGTACCCGCGGACTTGTGCCCAAAACCATCTGGTACACAGCCCAAGAAGATCTTTTCCATTTTGGAAAAGATCTCCGTGACCCAACCGCAACCAGATCTTCTGCTCCTTCCACATTCCTCAATGATCGAGGAAATGTCAGAGAGGTTCTCCACATGCTAAGACGGTGTATAGGGTGGTCTGTCCCTCTCTTTACTTTGAGACCTATAGTCTATGCCTCTAGTTACTGGGAACATTCTCCGAAGTGGCCCATTAAGCCTCCCCAGTTGGATGCAAATGTATCTCAAGTGGGTATAGCTTTCCATGCTGACCTCTTCTTGGTTACTTGATTTAGTATGTTGAAGGAGGCTGCTCTGAATCTTGCCGCATTACAACGTGTGCTGGAAGCTGTGGCAAAGACATTCTGGCATTCACTTTCTGTCGCAATGGCTTTGTCAGTGTAACTTCTACAATCTGTCGTGACATTTTGCTGGACTCCTCAAAGGTCTTACTTAACCATAGTAAAGACCTTCTAAGGGCTGCTCTGTTGGAAGCCGAGCCTCGTTGGAGGACTGATCCCCACCATGGCTTCACAAGATTTGAAGGATCGTCAACATAGATTCTTCACAACTGCTCCTGGCCCATCGTAATCGGCCAGGAAGCGTAATAATCGCCCCCAGTTGCCACCCACTAAATTCTTCAAACAGATGCAGCCCCAGTACAATGCACAACCTCAAATGAGACCTCGTCGTCAGTCAGGTCCTCCGCATTGAAGTTGCAGTAGAGCCTCTAACAGGAAGTTCTCCAACCCACCTAGGGACTCACACCCTCTCCTGCCATGCATTCCTCTCCCAAACATCCCCATAGGTGCTCGTCTAGGCCTCTTTTCAGAGGCTTGGTCAAGCATCACAGATGATGGGTAGGTCCTTTCTATTGTGAGCGAGGGTTACCGACTTCAGATTTGGGAACAACCTCCTCTATGAAGGACCCCCATGTTCTTTAACCAGTCCAATCTGGTGAAATTAAGGGAAATGGTAGACACTTTTTTTGCAGAAATGGGCAGTCAAGACGATCCTGAACAATCAGTCTCCCGCATCCTACTCCCGAATCTTCCTGGTCACCAAGAAAAGTGGAAAATTTCATACAATTATTGATCTCTTCCTATTCTGGTTCTTTTGGAGGAACATTTCAAGATGGAGACCACGTCCTCAATCTGGAACATGATGTGTCCATCAGATTGGGCAGTCTCCATCGACCTTCAGGATACCTATTTGCACATCCCGAATTTTCTTCCACATCAGAAATACCTCAGGTTTTTCTTGGACCAGCAAGTCTTTCAATTGTGGGTTCTGCTGTTTGGAATCCCTTCCGCATCCAGAGTCTTCACTCAAGTTATGGGAGTAGTAGTGTCCTATCTCCGATTACTGGGAACATTTCGATGACTGGCTGATCCATAACATTCAGGTTCAGTCCCTCCATCAGGATCTGTTCCGTTGTTGGTCCACAGTAACTCGGTTGGGTCTTTTATCCAACCTTGAGAAGTCAGAATTCGTTCCATCTCAGGACTTCGTTTATGTGGGGATGAACTTCCTCATGAACCACAACTTAGTCCGGGTTCCACTGGATTGCATAAATCAAATCCTGTGACCAGCAGTTAAAAAGAACAATGGTCTTATCTTGGATGCTTGGAAATTTGTTTTGGCCATTGGAGCATCAGTACCTTTGAGGGACTCTAGTTAGAGGTAGGCTCAGGAAGGGATATACCGGTAGTGCACAGTTGGTACTGTTAGAGAATGTGCAGGCCACTAAATCTTGTACATAGAATATGAAAGAATTTTGAAACACAACCATAAAAACCATCATGATCATCAAAGTGTTCACAGTTCCGTCACACTACCCTCATGCACTCCATGGAAGACATTAAGAGGGCTGTGAGTATGTAGAATGAACATAATGTACTAAGCTGTGCAACAGGGATCGTGTACTGAGATTGTTCACTTCTGTTTTTGTGTTCCCAAGAGGGAGGTACTCATGTTTCGTTTAGAACCATGCATTCTTTGTGCATGCATATCACTTGTAACTCTTATGGATTGAATGAAGAGAGGTTTATTTACATCTTCAAGTTTTTTTTGTTTCTTTTGTCTAGTTTAGGGGAAAAATCGTCATGTACGGCAACAGCTGCTGGTACCTTGTGGCATTTGTTTCTCACATCTTTTTATTGATATATATATCAGTAGTTAGGTGGCAATTTCAGACAGGCTAAAGACATGACAATTTCAGACTAGCTTTTAGACGTGGCAATTTCAGACTGGCTTTTTAGGTTGTGTGAATGCCTTCTTGGGGTCAGTACCAGAGGAATAAATATAACATATTTACATAATATGCATTAGATACTTGAGATTTACCTACAATTCAATTCATTAGAGTTGATTATCCCTTCCACAAGTGCTTGTGATGAAAGAAATTTTAACTTCTTAACTGACCCATTCGTTTCCCACTCAAGTTGTCCTCTGCTTGATATGGTCCAAGTGCAGCAAGTGGACTTGGATTGCTTAGCTCATGTAAACATGTCACTTGTTTGACCTTGTTCTGGTTAGTTCGTAGTAATGAATTGGGCATTGTCTTGCTACCACACTATGTATAGGTACCACCTATATGGTTTAAAAAATAGTAAAGTTATATTTACCTCAGATAGTTTCATAAACATACAATATTGGGGGGGGGAGGGGAGAGAGAGGGAGAGAGAGAGAGAGAAAGAGAGAGAGATTGGTCGATACTGTTTGGAATGTGTTGTATGTTTTCTGTAAATTTTTCAAGCTTGTGTTTGCCATGAACAATGCTTTTAAAACCACAAAATCATTGGATTTTAAATTCAAAATACATGAATAATTCAGTTTGAAGGTGTACTTTTTGCATATATATATCTATCTATCTATATATATATATATATATATATATATATATATATATATATATATATATATATATATATAAAGACAATAGTCTATCATACATTGATATATTTTCCTATGTCAATTTAAAAAAAAAATTGGGGGTGGGGGTGGGGAAAGTGATAGGGTCGGCAGCGTGAAACGGGATGGTCGGCCCACCGGAAACACATTTTTTTGTGCCTAAAAATAATCATGATAATAACACTATCATCGTCACTTTACAAGACCATTTTTTTAATTTGATTTTAACTTTATTTTTTAAGATTGAGCTATAAATTTATTTTACTGTAGGTAGAGTAGTTTATATAATTTTAAATACTGGCACAAGCTTATGTTCTTTCCAATTTTTGTGCTGACATAAACACTTTCATTAACATGCAGTATTATTTGCATGCATGTTGTGTTTATAAACTGTATGTGAAATTAAGTTACTAATGACTATCACACTTGAATGCGGGGGAAAAAATTCTCTGAGGCAGTCTGTTGGGTCATAATAAAGTACAACTGTTTTGTTTGTTTGGTTTTCCTTATTAATATGCTAGATGTTGGGGAATTTGTACAATATTGCTATAATTCATTAAGAAACTGCCAAGTGACATGTATACCTTGACAAATATTTTTTTAAAATTGTTCACTGGCCTCGCCAGTGCTGTATCTAACTGGGGACAACTTGACTGGGAAATGTGTGTGCCAGTTAAGAAGTTACAATGACTCTTTTACTTGCTTTGAATTTGCTGCAAGTGGGCAGAAAAGTGTTGTCAGGCACTTGGCAAGCTTGATTGACACGGTATGTGAGTTTGAAGTGTGAGTAGTCATGGAAAATTTGTGTACATCTATGGTATCATCATTGTAATGTTTGAGCTTTTTTGGCCATGGATCTTAATATACTGAAGATAGCAATCAAATTGGGACAACTCTGTGAATAACATATGTATCATCCCATGTATTTGTGGAACAGGGTTTCCTTGCTATTTTTCACCTGGTCTTTATCTGGTGTGTATTTTGTTACTGCTGCCTGCTATGAAGTGCATGCAGTATTTATGATGTTAAATTCTTACATCTCAATAGGATTTCTATATGTGCCGATTGTTTGTTTTTTTTGGGGTGGGGGTGGGGTGGGGTGGGGGCAGGGGTTAAAATGTACAATGCCTTTAATCTTCTGTATGGTTCTAGAGAATCTAGCATGGACTTGCAGATAGCACATTTATGGGCTCTTTTTCTTCCCATGGGGATTAAATGACATTGTGTCTGTCTGAATTATCTCTTAATACTTATAACAGACATACCATATTTATTCAGTGATAGGCAGCAAATGCATCATGAAAAGTCAACCCCAATTTTTACACAATTTTGGCAAATACTGTATGTATTTGCTTACAAGTCGAGTCCAACTGCAAACTGCACAGACCCAGATCTTCTGTTGCATAATGTGCCAGAAGATCTTTGTCTCTGCAGTTTGTAACACCATAAACCCTGATCAGCTGGCGCATTATGTGATGGCAGATCAGGGTATATGTTGTTTGGAGTTAGACTCGACTTAAAGTGAGTATAGACAGTATTTTACTAAGGTTATCTTTGATAATAAGTCCAGACCTACTTTTGACAATTTCATAGGCTGTTGTCCTGTGAGAAATACTGTAATCTGATATACACCAGCCATAAGGTCAGGGCCATACATTTTGCTTAAAAGACTCCTTGTGAGATCCTTTACACCATTTATATATATGTGCAAAGAAAAGGATGACACACTAGGAAGGGATAGCTAGATGTTTATGATCATAGGCACTATATTATGGCATTGTTCTGGGTTGATGCCTGTGCCCCTCATTAGAGTTTGTTCTAGGATTCACACTAATTTCTAAAAACATTGCACAAAAAAATTATACCAAATGTTCAAAAACCATGCATCATTTATGCAAGCCCTACCTTGTGTACATTGTTAAATCTCCACTGAGTCTTTCTAGCTCAAGTTGTTGCAACTGTTTGACAATACAAGAAAAAATTAATCTGATTTATATATACATATATTTATATACTTTATTAAGAATTGGGAAATTAGTACTGTATGTTTTATTATTGTACTTGTGGCAAGGTAGTTTGTTAAGTTGGTGTTCTCATTCATGCAAAAATGTATGTGAATCATGCATTCACAGCACTTGGCACATACAAAACATTGGCCTTATACGTGCAGTTCACTTAAGCCAAAAAAAAAATGTGGTTCCTATAGCACTGGTTTTAAAATTAGGGTAGACAGTTTTTTTTTTTTAAACATTATATATATATCAAATAATATTTCAAGCACTTTAAAGTACTGGGCAAAACTGGCTCAGTTAGATGCACAAATTAATTTCGGCAATGTGATGGTATGATTTTTTTTTTTTTTAATACCATGGGGGAAAAAAGTGCTAGGGTTGGCAATGAGAAACAGGGACAGTCGGCAACCGGAAAGACATTTTTTTTGTTGGCCTTACAGATGTTGAAACCTGTGCATGCACAAAATTAGGTCTAAGAACTGTATTTGCAGCTGTGTATTGAGTTTACTCAATTTCTACCAATTTCTCAATCATAGCAAAGAAAACCTGCTCCGACACAGGTGACTTGTGCAATTTTTATGACACACATGAGTTGTAACTCTTTTACGGTCACCATATTAGCCATGAGGGATAGGCTGGCTCCTTGTCTCTACTGTACTAATATGCGTTCAGTACACAGTACAGATCCAGAAAAAAACATGGAGATAAACAAATTCTGGAATGGCATATGGGATTCCCAGCTTAGAAATTAATGGAGGCAAAATATTCCTTAGGGTTATTTTTATTCAAGAAAAAATAAGATTAACTTCACTCTGAGGAAGAACAGCAAGCTTTTATTATACATGTATTTGGAGTTATTAAATAACTTACTTCTGAATCCAGAGAGGATATTTGCTTGAAACAAGTGAATAACGGATATATTTCATCGAGTGGGTGAAAGCCACGAGTGAAACTACTTAAGTTTTTCACCAACGAGATGAAATATATCCGTTATTCACTCGGAGAAAGCAAATATTCTTTTTATTTTATGCTCAAGCGTATTGTCTAGCAATTCGTATAACACACTGAAGTAGCTGATTTCTTACTGCATCCCGTGCGATAATGTCTGTGGTTGACCGTTTATGTTCTGCTCTGTTTTGTGTATATTTGCACATAAAATATCAGTAGTTACATAATGCTTCTTCCCAATTCAAGGTAAAATAGCAGATAAAAAGAAAATGAAGCAAAAACAAGTTATGTCTGTTGCTGGATTTAAACCCGGTTCGCCGGGATGCGAAGTGGCCATCTTTACCACTACACCACGCGAGCTATTGAATGCCAGTGAAAAAATATCATTATATTTTTTTCACTGCAGTGAAATATCACAATTATATCACTCGGAAAATCCAGTATTTCACTGCCTAGCATAAAATAAATCTGTATATTAACATTACTTTTCTGAAGTACTAAATGCAAATAAGTTTTGAACATTTTATTTATTTTCTGATTTATTTATTTCTTTATTATTTTGCTTTACTCCAGTTCAATGGTACATGTACTATTTTATTTGTTCACATTGTGCCCCCCCCCCCCCCTCCGATGTTTGTGTTGTACTTTATTGTAGCGACCTAGGGTTTACAAAACCCCTCAGTCCAAGAAAGCAGTGGGAACACTGTCAAGTTAATTAATAGGGTCGATTTCAGCTCTTTTTGTATAGGCAGTAGTTGTGTTGTAAATGATGTTGACAGAATTTAATTGCAATTACAAAAGCATTTGAGTGACATGTAAGAGAATAATCAGTAATTCTTATCACAGTTAAATATTTAGGCCAAAATTTGATATGTTATGGATGTTACTGAAACTAAAGACTTAGCTTTTTATATGCTATGTTATGATGTCCATCTGTCTGTCACCAATTTAATTTCTGGACAATAACTTCAGTCGTCCACCATCTTCAATTACCAAAACTTTGTGGATGGCTTGCACTTGGGCTAAGGAAGATCCCTATCAATATCAGTCAAAAGGTCAGAGGTCAAGGTATGTGACTGTAAGAAGAAAAATGGTTTCTGCACAATAACCTGAAATCTCCACCATCTACAGTTACCAAACATTTTGGACAGCTAGCACGTGGGCTAAGGAAGAACCCTATTGCTTTAACAGACTTTCTTTATATTTTGAAACAATCTCAATATCAGAACTCGCTACACAAAGCAATTGCATATATTATTATAATCTGGGTCACGGTCATAGTTAGAGATAAATTTCTAATGATGATTGAGATTTTGAGGCTTTAATCAGTTGATTTTGTTCATACTTTATGTTCAAACAGGTTAAGCAGTATGATGTCTGCCATGGTGTATGAACTTGGCCAGAGTTTTCTGAAATGAAAATAATTATTTAATTTAGTAAAATAATCGCTGAAACATTGTATATGTACAGTACAGAGTACACGATTTTTCAAGACCCCACACTTCACTGTGGGGGCTTAATACCACCACGCCTCGGCAGGCACGCTGATGGCAACTCCACTGTGGAGGGGCTGGTCGACATTACTGATTGACATTTGAATATCCAGTGAATGAAGACTGAAACATCAAGAGTGATTTACAACCAGATACCATTTGAAGAATCAGTCATCTTTATTTCGATCATATATTTGGACAAAAGAAAATAATTTGAAAAGTCTTGTATATTCAGTACATGTATATTTAGAAAAGGTTGATCAAGTTCTTTTGCAATAATTGTATGCTTTTACTTCATTCAAAGAAATCTGATCAAATTTGTGCGCTGATTTGACGAGAGGCACACCTTGAACATCATAAATTTATACAATTGTTTCAGAGGAAAAGTAATCCTCTGAGATATGGACAATTAAATTCCAAATTGACAACTGCTTCTGTTTAAAAAAACAACCAAACAAACAGAAAACACTGAATTAACACTGAAATGTGAACCATGTGCCTAGTCCTTAAGCAGTAATGGCACAGTCACGAGGCTGAATATACAAAACTTTGAACAAGTTCAATTCTGACTGCATGTGTATTGTAAGGGACTGAACATTTAATTTATGGGACTAGAATGTTCATTCTGACTGGGATATTTGTTTTCCTTACATCACAAAATAAATTTGTTTAGGGAAAAATAAGGAATGGAATGTCTTTTTTTAATACTACAAATCAGAACAAGGCAGTTGTTTTCAAGCATTTACCCCCCCCCCCCCCCTTTTAGAAAATGAAATGGTCTTTCCCTAATGAAGACATGACTTAAGCAGATGTTTACAGAAATCAAGACAGTGACCATTGTCAACACTTATATAACACTTATATAAAATATTGACAAGAATTAGCATCAAAAGATGATGTCAATTTTCAGCTTGGGAAAGGTGTGTTTTTATTGTATGAAGCCATCTGACTTGGTGCGTTGTACTTAACAGCCCCAGTTATGCTTCCGCCATTACCAATGGAAGTTTGATAATTGTTCGTAATTAATCTGAACTCAGCTTATTGCTGAAATGAATAATAATGTGGAAAAATTGCCAAATCTCAGATGTTCAGAGATATTAATTTCCAACAAATTTGGGGCATTCTGTATGTATGTATTGTCTCCACGTGTATCCTATTATTTGCTCATTTTTACAACAATTTTGTTTTCATTAGGAAAGAAATATTAAATCATATTGAAATGATAGGTCAATAACCTAATCGTAATATTGATCTATATCTTATAATTATTTCGATCCAGATATTAAAGTATGCAGTTTCCTGTTTGTGACTGTTGGACTGTTTAGTTATCGAGACCAACAAAAAAAATGTACACTAATTTCTTTGAATAATGTTTGGCATGTTTCTGTATGTGGTATATTGCTTTACAGCAAGTTACTTGACTTGGGAGCACGAGGTCATGAGTTTGTGCCCACTGGCAGGAAAATTTCTTTCTTTCTTTTTCCTCCATAATGCTATAATGTCTAGTACGGTATTACTTTTCTTACCACTTACAAACTTTTCCAGATTTCAGTTTCTGTATTTGTAGATTTATAATCGGTCGATTTTTAATATTTTAATTCTGAAGATTGCCTAAAACTGTCGACATGTCAAGCATCAAAAAAATTAAATTTGGTTAACGTTAATAAGAACTTTAGCGTTATTTTTAAAACTCACATTGGTGAAAAATTCTTCAAAAAATAAGCAGAATCATGAAAAACTTTCATGGCAGGAACATCTTTTTGACTTGGTGTGAACAATGAGGCCACTATGGTCCATTTTAAACAACTAGTGTGACTGATGCAAGGAATGGAAGACAATAAACAGATAAATACAAAAATTTGATAGCTGAACTGATTAGTTCACAAGTTTTTCTTTCTATCACTGATTTTTCTTTTATGTTAATCAAACTATGGAATAGAATGTAGTTATACAGTATGATTCACTTATCACTGAGTACATTGTTTATTGTCAACATAAAGGCAAAGAAAACAAACCTGCAGAAGAGCTGCTGTTGTGCTTTTAGGTTATCAATTCTCACACATGAAATGAACACTTCAATACTTACTAAAAACAAACCGTGCTGATGGCTTCTGTTTATTTGAGGTTATTAGTTTGCATGCAAGCATTTATCTTCGAAAAGGGATCGCGTCAACCTACATGTACATGTATCTAGGATGATTTTTTGTGACCATTTGATTAAAATAAAAAATGTTACTTTGATAATTAATACAAAATAGTACACTTTAAATTAAAATAAAGATACAAAATCTTAACTCTTAAAGTGCTAGTCACTAGAGGTCTCGTACTGATTGTTGCGACTTAAGTTGTTTTTCATTTAAGTAACTGTTTTCACATCCCAGTACTTCGACTTGACATCAATGGTTGTTCAACTAAATTTGATTGGTACATTGGGCCCTGGAACAAGCATTTTGTCATAGTTTAACCTTGTATTCATCAAAGAAAGTTTTACAAATGCATGTTTATGATAGGCACTGTCTAGAAAACTCAAAATCGCTGACTCCGTACATGGTTCATATCGAGATGATGATTTGATTCAGCAGATAGTGGCTGATGATAGTGATGATGACAGTGATTTTGAAAGTTTTGAAGTATATGAAATTATCAGACCTGGGGAAGTGTTACTATAAATGCCAGTGAGTGATTTTGAGCCTGAAAATTATGCTGAATCCGAGTCCGATGTACATGCTGGATGGACAAACAAAAATTGACGGCATGCCTATCAACCCCCTGTTCAGTGATATTTCAGAACTAAATGTATAAATGGAGAATATCAAGCCTATATACCATTTAAGGCTATTTCTTTCATTAGGATTTCTTGCATTTGATCATAGATGAAATGTATCTTTATGCACAGCAGAGAATTAATGGGTCAGATTTGATTGACAACAGCCGCGTGAGAAAATGGAATCCTGTCACACCTGATGAATTGAACCTCCTTTTTTTATGCATTGGTTTTGGCCGTGGGTTTGGTACATAAATCTGATTTCGATTTTTTACTGGACAGCCGAGTATGTGATATCAACCCCATACTTCAGCCAAAAAAAAATAGAGTTGGGATATATTTCCTAATATTCTAAGCAAGTAACACCTGAACAGGTAATGAACTTGACAGGTGACTGTCTTTGTAAGCTCATAAGTGGACATTAGATGACAGACATATGCTAGTCTAATAAATAACAAGAAAACTGCAAACTTTGTGAGCATTTATTACAGACTTTATTGGTGTAAACTTGTGGTGTTCCTGGACTGAATGCTCATTAACTGTTACCTATTCTACACCTGTGATTTTCACAACTTGGATATAAAGTTGTAACAGTCATACATACAGCTGTATGTATGGTTGAGCCACGAAAGAATGGAGTATTTATTTTTAGACATACATGTATTTTAACTTGTTCATTAAAAAAGATACAAAAATACAGATGAAATGCAATGGTAATTTATATCCAATAATAACTATATCCAAGCACACTCAAGTGGTTGAGTTTTTTAAACTCAGTTGTGCACCATTTCAGTTTGGTTGAAGGGCAATGGTAGATGAGGAAAACTTATAGCAGTTAACTTGTGGTTGCTTTTCTTTAATGAAACAAATATGGCTACTCACATTTGGCCAAATTTTCTCTGGTTTTATTTTGTACTTCATTTAAAAATGAAATAGCATTTAGCAATGCTCTACTCCTATTCAAGACTTTTCTTGAAAGTTGAAGAATTTGTATTCTTGAAGAAGAAAAAAAATGTAATAGTTATGATATTTACAGATCTGAAACAGACCAAGCTATACACCCATCACAGGCCTTTTTATCGAGGGTTAAAATTTTGTTTTCATTTGATTTATAATTTAAGGTATGCTGTTTATGTATTTTTATTTATTTTTCACAAATTAAAAACAGATTTCTAATGTTTCAAGCATTTGTACTTGTAGCCATAGGGCAAAATAAGTTTCACTTGATCGATTGTCAAGTTTCAGTTACATATATTTGAGTGCTGAATGTTTAAAAAAAACCATTAAAAAAAACCATAATTACATTAACTATTTTATGTACTTGCAGTCTTTGTTTGTTTTTCTGAACCATTTTATCGCCTTACAGTTTTATCTGTCTACAGTTTTTAATGGTGCGGTAAATGGAAATGTTTTTCAATTGAAAAATGTGGGTTACCAAATTTTGTTATGGGCTACCATACTTTCCCTTTTGGTAGCCCATAGGACTACCACACACATTTGTACTTGTAGCCATAGGGCAAAATTGGTTTCACTTTATCAATTGTCAGGTTTCAATTACATATATTTGAGTGCTGAATGTTTAAAAAAAAGCATTAAAAAACCCCATAATTACATTAACTATTTCATGTACTTGCAGTGTTTGTTTGTTTTTCTGAACCATTTTACCGCCATACAGTTTTTAATGGTGCGGTAAATGGAAATGTGTATCAGTTGAAAAATGTGGGTTACCAAATTTTGTTATGGGCTACCATACTTTCCCTTTTGGTAGCCTATAGGACTACCACACATATTAGTGATTTGTCCATCCCTGATCATGAAGTTTTTTGCCCGAGTTCACCCCAAAAAGTATGTACCCATTAAACCTCTTTGTCAGGGAAAAAAATGGTTGGGTCCATTTATGGGTTCATGGGAACATGTAAACTTGAAATGTGTGTGTGTTGGGGGTTGGGTTTGGTTGGAGGGTGCCAGCTAGAGGTCACATTATATTCATCGTGAGAAGATGATGGTCCAGCTTACACTGAGGCAGATGTTTTAGCCTTCTGAAATGAGAGATTATAATCAATATCTTAAATAGCTCTAGCACCCCCCCCCCCAAAAAAAAAAAATTGATAAGTTTGTCCGTGTTTTACAGGGATTGTTCATCCTTTTGCTTGTATTGAACTACATCTTGTTTGAACTGCAGATGAATGATGAATACTCTTTCACTGCAGAACTACAGTTGCATTCTTATTTGCTAACTGATTTTGCCCTATGGCTACAAGTACAAATGCTTGAAACATTAGAAATCTGTTTTGAATTCATCCTTCCATAGGGTGACTATGTGGAAAGTTCCAACGTCAAACCTGTGACCCTGGCCCATGCGCACTGGCCCTCATGCTTTTTCCATTTGCAGCCATTATTACGACTGCTTAGAATACTGTGAAGAAAAATTACGTTCGCTTTGAGTCATAAGTTGCGAATTGAGGATTTTCATTATGTGCATTGTTTTTACAGTGTGAAATTGCCCTCCGATCAAGCATTATTCAAATTAGTTCTGGTGAAAGTTATTGGCATCTTTTGGTTACTGTGGCGTGGTGGTGGTTGTGGTTATCGTTATCTAGAGGATGATCGACCTCGGTGTTATTGCCCGGATCGAGAAAAGAATAATATAAATTGTGAAACTTATAGATGGAATGAATAGAGATCTGAGCAGATATATAGAACAGACTAAAACGAGCCCCCATATATGAAATATAACAATTTAATCAATTACATAAACAACTGTGATAATGCATTACATTAGGAAGATACACTTCTTTTTGAAATAAATCATTCAGCGAATTTTAAACACAAATATACTTATATAAATAGCCGATCTGTTTAAATGATAGAATTAATTCATCATAGAATCGAGTGAACAATCGAAGTCATTGCTTTGTACAGCTTCATAACCTGGTTTCCTTCGGTTCACCGTGCTGTTCAACTTGTTCCTTCGCTTTCTTCTCACTCTGAATATCTTGCCTCTGTCGGCCCTCAAACTTTGTGTGGGTAGGTGGATACGTAGGTATGTAGATATGTAGGTACGTGGATACGTCAGTGGATTACGTCAGTGGAGCTATTTCCCCTTGTGCTTTCAAGCCTTGCTCGCTTCCACCGCCAGAATTGTGTCCGTCAACTTTCCAGACATCCAGTCCCTTGGATTATTGTTTTACGAGATAATTTCTTGCAAATTCAGTCTCGGAGCCAAAAATATCTTCCTCCTACAGGAGTTTAGACTGACTAAATTTTGCGATGTGGCATATTAAATCTATGAAATTTCGTGTGGGAAAATATTAAATATATCTACCGCCTTTTATAAATAGGCGCCAAAATTTGCGGTCATCCTGACCCTCTAGATTTCCAAATAACTGATTCTGGACAATCTTAACTCTGACATTTTCAATACAAAGACTGAGTTAACCTTTTCCCTTCCAGTTTCTTTGACTGTTAAATAAACGAATGCTTAATTAAAAATTGGTTCCTCTCACAACACAGACTGCAGCATAGCGATTCAATACGCACCCTGTCCTCATAAATCTAATTAATTGTTCTCTGTCCAAGTTAATATTCTCTTTATAGATCGACAGAAATTTGCACCCTTACATAGGCCCCCCCTTGAAGAGTAAAATCAGGGATTTTTACTCTCCAAATTTTTGGAGATGTAATCTGAGTCATTTACACGTCCTCAGGTGAACCCTTCACCTCAGACGTCCCTAGTCTACTTAAACAGTCAGCCCCTACATTCTCGCTGCCCTTAATATACCGTACCTGGACTTGGTACTGCTGTAGAAATAATGACCATCTCATTAACCGTCCATTTGTCAACTTAGCTTGAGCTAAATAGGCGAGTGGTTGGTGGTCAGTTTCCAAAATAAATTTTCGTCCATACAAGTAACATTGGAATTTAGATATCCCAAAGATAATTGCCAAGCATTCTTTCTCAGAGACTGAATAATTGCTTTCTGCAGTTGACAATTTCCTACTACTGTATGCAGCTGGGAATAAGTTTCCATCATGCTCTTGCAATAGCACTGCCCCTAAACCTCTATCACAAGCGTCAGTACATAAGACAAAATCTTTTGTCACATCAGGCAATTTCACTACTGCGTCTGACGTCAGTCTGTCCTTCAACGTCTGAAATGCTCGTTCACATGTGTCTCTCCATATAACTTTCGTCGGATCCTTTTTCCGAGTCAAGTCAGTCAATGGGCTAGCAATAGCGCTGAAGTTAGCAACATATCGACGATAATATCCTGCCAGTCCCAAGAAAGATCGAACTTCCGTCTTAGTGGTCGGTCGTTCTGCGTCCCTAAGTTGGTCGACTTTTGAACTATCAGGAGTTAACGTGTCTTCGCTGAGGGTGTGACCTAGGTAGGTTAGTTTTCTAAACCCTACATGGCACTTAGATGGTCGTGCGGTCAGTCCCGTTTGTCGAAGTCGCTCTAAAACGTTTTTCAGCAAAATGATATGATCGTCCCAAGTAGCGGTTGCTAATAGTAAATCGTCCATGAAGTTTGAAACTCCAGTCCCCCTTAACGGTTCAAGTAATTTTCGCATCATACGTGTGAAGACAATTGGCGCATTCTGGACCCCGAATGGCATGACTACCCACTGGTACGTCCAATCTGGAGTGGCAAAGGCAAGTTTTGCTCTGTCTTCATTTCGAAATGGAATTTGACAGTATCCCTTAGACAGATCGATTTTCGAGAAATATATCGCTTTGGTCACCCCGGCAAATATGGACTCAGGATCAGGTAACAGTTCTACCTGGAATTCCGTGATCCTGATTAACTTCCGGTAATCAACACAAAATCGGTGTGTACCGTCTTTCTTCTGTACTAACACAACAGGAGAGCTATACGCCGACTCAGTTGGTTCTATAACTCCGAAGTCTATCATAGCTTGAATTTCATTTCGGACAGTTTCTAATTTCGCATAGGGTAGCGGATATGGTTTCAACTTCACTGGCTTCTCATCCAGTAGCTTCAAAGTGAACTCCTCCAACTCCGTCTTGCCAGGTCGTTCTGTCAAGATGCTGGAGTAGTCTTGGAGTAACGACTCCACTTCCTTACGTTGCTCTGACGTTAACGTCTCGTCACAGACAACGTCGACGTAGGTTTCTTCCCTCGTCAAAGGACAACTAGGGAGTACTTCTGCCTCCCCTCCGTTGTCATCGGGTTCTTCAGTCACAACTGTAGCAACCACGAATTCTGTGGGTGTCTCCCTTTCACGGTAACGCTTCAGGAGATTTACGTGGTACAGCTTCTCCTTGTCTCCTACCCGGATACGGTAGTTCTGCCCACCCTTTTTCTCCGTTACCACGAATGGTCCCCTCCATGAGACTTGAAGTTTGTTGTGCTCTAACGGCAGCAACAACAACACCTTGTCACCCACCTCGAAGTGACGTTCCTTCGTCCTTTTATTGTAGTATTTGGCTTGACGCCCCCTTGCGTCGCGGAGATTCTCCTGAGCCAATTTAGAAACCTCTTCCAGCTTGTTGCGGAGATCAACAACATATTGGTATGTTGTCCGCACTTCCTCGGATGCTTGTTCATCCGTCCACAACTGCTTTAATACAGCCATGGGTCCCCTAACTGTCCTCCCATAGACTAATTCGAAAGGTGAAAAACCCAAACTAGCCTGTTGTACTTCTCGATACGCAAAAAGTATCGTGGGAAGGTATCGATCCCAATCCCTGGGTCGACCTTCACAGAGCTTTTTCAGAGCCTGTTTCAATGTTCCATTGAAACGCTCCACTAAACCGTTGCATTGCGGGTGATACAGGGTAGTTGTCAGGTGTCTAATGGACAGTAATCTGTTTACCTCTTCCATCACCTGGCTCACAAACTGCGTCCCCTGGTCAGTTAGTATCTCTTCAGGGACACCAACTCTCGACCACACTCCTAACAGGGCCTCAGCCACTGTGACTGAGTCAATGTTTTTCAAAGCAACAGCCTCCGGGTATCGGGTGGCGTAATCGACTATCGTTAGTATATAACGATTACCACTTTCTGCCGCCGGCTTTATCGGACCTACTAGGTCCATCGCCACCCTCGAGAAAGGTTCGTCAATCAGTGGGGTGGTTCCTAGTGGCACTGGGCGATGGGAGGTTTTAGGTGCCACTTGCTGACACTTGTCACACGACAAACAAAATCTCCAAACATCCCCATACACACCTGGCCAATAGAACTCCCTCACTAGCCTATCTCTGGTCTTCGCGATGCCCATGTGGCTTCCAAGTAGACCCTCATGTGCCAGCCTAAGCACTTCTGCTCGCTTCGCTATGGGCACAACAACTTGTTTAAACGTATCGGTCCCTTTCCTGGCGTACCGGTACAAAATACCGCGTTTCGTCGCGAACTTCACCTCTCCATCTGGCAATTTCCGTATGGACCCATCCTTTGTGTACCCACGTGCCTTGTTGAGAGACAAATCTTCCTCTTGAAGTTTCCTCAACTCGCCAGGTAGCAAATTGTCTATGGGCGAAGTCGTGGGTCTTAGCGGCTTCGACCCTGGCCTTCGCTTCATAGCCCTCGTCTCAACGGACCCCACGTGTACAGGTGTACACGTCATAGGGTTAGGCTGTGGCAACACATACCTACACCCTAATATTACGTCATGAGACAGTCCCGACAAACACGCTGCTTGAATTCGTCCCTTTACATACGGCGAATCAAGATCAATGTTAACGACCGGGAGCGAATCTTTCGTCCGGTTAGCAAACTGGACTTCAACCGTCTCGCCTGTGTAATCTCCAGGCTTGACATATCTACTATGTACCAAGGCCGGATAACTACAGCCGGTATCATACAGCACGGTTGCCATCTCACCATTAACCGTAGCTACCGCTGTGTCAGTCAACTCCACTGTTTTCTGTTTCTTAACAGTATTCGGAGTTACCGAATTAATCGTCGGACGATACTTCCTACAATCTTTAACGACATGGCCTGGTCTGTTGCAGCTGTAACACACCGGCTCACCTTTCCTCCCAGTGGTATCCTTCTCTGCCCCCTGAGTCTTCCCCGACCCACGGAAATGTTCTCGGCTGGGATTTCCGGCCCCTGGCCTCCCACCATTCTGACCATTCCGCCTTTGGGGTACCACCTCAGTGGTCTTTCTATGCTCACCGATGCCAGGTCGGTCCCTGCCACCCCAGGTGGTTGGATGCGAGTGCGCGCTCGGCCATCACTCTTATATCATCCAAGGTTGAGAATTCACACTCCGCAAAGAGCACTATTAAGTCTTTTCTGTAGGTACTTAAGACGTGCTCTTTCAAAATTTCCTCGTGAATGCCTTCATACGTTAGCACGGTACCAGTCATTTTCATCCATTTATCAAAAATTACGCGTACGCGGCTATGAAATTGCACGTGCGTTTCGGTAGCTCTCTTCGACGATTCTCTGAAGAGTTTCCGAAGCGTTCCCGCTGACAGCTCATAGTGCCATAGTAGCGCTTTCTTCAGAGCGTCGTAGTTGTCTACCTCGTTCGGTGTCATATTATGGTGGACGTCTTTCGCGGCTCCCTGTAAGAATGCTGAAACATTGATAGCCCACTGGTCTTTGGGTAGCTGATGAACCAGTGCCAACTTTTCGAACTGCGTCAAAAAGTTGTCAATTATTTCGTCCTTGTCGTTGAACATGGACAGGTTGATCCTCAGCCTCTCCATTGCTAACATATGTTCGCGTTCTCTAGATTTTTCTTCGGCCTGCAATCTGGCTAGTTCGAGCTCCCTTTCTTTCTCTCGTTCTCGTTCCGCTACCTGTTTGTCTTTCTCTCCCTCTTCGGCCTGCAATCTGGCTAGTTCGAGCTCTCTTTCTTTCTCTCGTTCCGCTACCTGTCTGTCTTTCTCTCGTTCCGCTACCTGTCTGTCTTTCTCTCGTTCCGCGGCTAGTTGCTCCTTGTGTTCCCTAACACTCCGCTCAACAAATTCAGCTAACTGGGCCCCTTTGTAACCTAATTCGTCCTTACCAATCGACTTAAATTCTCTAACTAATTGTCTGTCTGTCGCCATCCTGGTCTACTTGTACGGTGACACAATAATTAAGTTACCTACACTCAAGTTTTACTGCCCTACTTGAAAATAGCCCCACACGTATTTACCCTACTTCTAGTATGGCCCTACTCAATTAAACCAGACTATTCCTTGCACCAACAATCAATAAACGGGCAGTACACAGCTGGAATTTCTCCCCAAATTCTGCGTAACGCTTACACACTAAACAAGGCGTAATTACTACTGCGGGGTTGGCCTAAATATCTCTTCTCCCAAGAGAATACAAAGGTAATTCCTCACTTTAACTTCACAATTGTTTTAGAATACGACCCGAAACAGCAAAGGAATGTGCCTCAATCTCTTACAATATTTTCATCACAATATGAAAAGAAATGGCAAGAAAATTGCATGCACAGAATATACAAAAATAAGCAATGATTCGATTCACTCTGATCGCTATTACTTGACAAGTACTATCAAAATTATCAATGTTTAGATACTTATTCTATTCTATATTTGCTCAGACTCTTTACTCGAATAAAATGTTCTGATCCTTGGACGAGCGCCCACTTTGCGGCGTGGGGGTGGTGGTGGTTGTGGTTATCGTTATCTAGAGGATGATCGACCTCGGTGTTATTGCCCGGATCGAGAAAGGAATAATATAAATTGTGAAACTTATAGATGGAATGAATAGAGATCTGAGCAGATATATAGAACAGACTAAAACGAGCCCTCGTATATGAAATATAACAATTTAATCAATTACATAAACAACTGTGATAATGCATTACATTAGGAAGATACTCGATTATACAAATGAATGAATGAAATTCATTACATGGCTTAACGTTAATTTCAGCGAATACACACATTCAAGTCTTTAGCGTCCATGAAATCTCACTTCATGGCTTAACAACGTTAATTTCAATCGATACGCACTTAAGTTTTTATCATACATGAAATCATCTAAGATCGGTGAATTCAAACGGATTCTCATACTCATATCAACTAAGTAATGCATGAAATTCTTAAAATACATGACTCCTATAGCACTCAAGACAACAAATTCAAACAATCTGTCAAACCTATATATAAGATCATTAAACGAATTCAGATAATGAACTCAAACAGTTATACTCATATCAAGAAAATTGATCTACGAATTTATACAAATAAATTCATGCAAAATATAAATAAATAAATTCAAGCAAATAATTATATTGGTATCATTGAATTACATGAGATTGACACAAATACCTTGTGCTTTCAAGTAGGGTTGTTAAACGAAAATCGGAAATCCGATTATCGGTTTTGAAAACGATAATCGGTTTTTGTTTTTACAAAACGATAATCGAATTCAATATTTTTTACCATTTTTGTAGTGAAAATTTTAAAAAATGCCAGAAAAAAATTCATTCATGCATTTGTTTAGTGTTTACATTTTAATACAATATGGCCAGCAGATAAGAAGATGTGTTTGTTTAAAATTTGTGAGCGCTCCATGCAGCATGTTTGTAAATGAATACATTTATTGTTGAAGGATGTCAATAGTTAGTCGACCGACCGGTCGCTAAGTTCTTTGATGTCCGAAATTGACAACAATAGACTGTTAATAGCTACAGCTTCTGTTGTTGAGGATTGGTCTCTGCTGGTTGTGTCTTTTCAAGTTTACAAATATGGCTGGTCGTATAAATAAATCTGATGTATGGGAAAACTTTGAAAAAATTTCATCAAGCATGGCTCGCTGTAAACTATGTTCACAACAAATAAGTCGGAGCGGTGGTACTACTACTGGATTGCATGCACATTTGCGTAGCAAACATCCCGGATTTGCGGCTCCTTTAAATGTTCAGCCGCGAATAACAACATTTATTGGAACACAAAGAAACTGTCCTGATAGTCATCAAGAAAAAGTTACTGCTGCTGTAGCTAAGTTTGTCGCTGAAAACATGCTACCAATTTCGATTGTTGAATCCAATTCCTTCCGTGATTTGATGGCTTTGGTGGAGCCACAATATCGTCCTCCATGCCGTCAGACGATGATGTCACGAATGACTACAATGAAGAAGACGCTAATGGCGAAAATGCAGACACATCTAGAAGAAAATGTCAAGGATATTGCCGTTACCACCGACATATGGACTAGTGTAACCAACGAAGCATACCTGAGCTTCACTGCCAGCTACATTGATCCAGACTGGACTATGAAGACACCCATTCTTGCAACAATTCCAATGAATGACCGCCACACGCAAGCCATCATCGCTGAACATCTGGGAACTGTGTCTGAAGAATGGGCTATAAAAAGTAAAGTTGTTGCATGTGTCCATGATGGTGCTTCCAATGTTAAAGATGTCGGTAGCGTGAATGGATGGTTGGATGTTCATTGTGCGGCACATAAATTGCAACTTTGCATTAATCATGCAATGGGCACCCATGCCGTCACGAATCATCAAATTTCCAAGTGTGTATCCGCTGCATCACGTTTAGTTGGACATTTCTCACATAGCCCAATGGCGGAGGGTGAGCTTATGAAACGACAGGTGTCCATGGACAAGGACAAGACACCACTCAAACTGATTCAGTACTGCAAGACCCGCTGGAACAGCGTCTTTGACATGTTTGAAAGGCTCTCACAACTCAGATGGCCTGTTGTGGCAGTTCTTAGTGACAGAAGCGTGACAAAAATGAACGATGCCAAAACACTGGATATGAAGGAGGAACATTGGCAACTGATTAGCGAACTACTCCCGGTCTTGAAGGCGTTGCAGATCATGACCTCCGTCTTGTCAGCCGAAAACCAACCTTCAGCCTCTTGTGTTTTTCCGATGTTATGGGGTCTCATCAAGAATCATCTAATCCTTAAAGAAGAAGATTCTAAGACTTTGGGAGAATTCAAGACTGACGTTGCTAAGAATATTTCACAACGGTTTGGCATGGGACGCGACGAAACAGCAACAAATGAATGCGTCGTTGCATCAATCCTCGATCCAATGTACAAACATCTTCCCGGATTTGATGACAACTTCAAGAAACTGGCGTATGATAATGTCCGCCATCTACTCAGACAGATGCCAGCTGACCTTGAACAGCCTTCGACTAGTGGTGATGCAACCAGCTCTGAACCGCCAACAAAACGATCTCGACCAAATCATGCGTCAGTTATGTTTCTGCTGGGTGATAGTGCATCACAGCAGGCATTGAATGACTGTGACTTTGAACATTATATCAAATCGCCATGGACGACGACTTCAACGGAAACAGCACTGGAGTGGTGGAAACATAATGAGAAACTGTTTCCGAAAACAGCCAATCTTGCCAGGAAATTCTTGTGTATTCCGGCGACGTCGGTACAATCAGAGAGATTATTTTCAGCCACTGGACGTTTGATAAGCGATCAACGTAATCGGCTCCTTCCAGAACATGCAGAGTCGTTAGTTTTTTTGAATAAGAACCAGGACTTGTTCGATATGTAAACTAATTTGGATTTACTAGTTTGACTTACTTTTTTTTATTATCTGTGGACAATTTTTATCTATGGTTTGTTTATTGATTGTTGCATTGTAAAAATCAATTAAAATAAACCTGCTTTGTTTTATCACGTTAAGTCGGTCTTTTGTATCAAATCAGATAAAAGACGTTTAATACAAAAGTTCAAAGGAATGCAAATCCTACATGCATAAACTCTTGTCGTCAATATCTTGTCTCAACATCAGTGAAATTAATTGGACCAATCGAACATGGTTTCAAATAGTATATACTTATTGTCATTAAAGTATACATTAATCAGTAATTTATCCTAATCATTTATAAATGTGAGCATGGAGAGCAAGGGAATCAAGCGAAAGTCGTACTCGGTGAATGAAAAGCTTACTGTCATACAGAGAGTTTGTAATGGTGAATCAAGATCAAAAGTTTGTAGTGAACTTAAAATTGCCGAGTGAACACTCAGAGGTTGGCTCAAGGATGAGCAGAAATTTCGGGGTTATTTGCATGAAGTTGATTCTGATGATGGATTTAAACGGAAACGGGCACGCACTGCAAACGACACAGATTTAGATGATGCTGTGTACACCTGGTTGTGTTCCGATTTCAGGAACAATTCTCAAGGCCCAGGCAGAGAAAATGGCCCAAACTATGGATACTGATTCAGATTTCATGGCAAGTCATGGATGGTTTTGGAGATTCCAGCGCCGACATGGAATAAAACAAAATTCGTTGTCGGGAGAGATACACGCAGCAAATCAGGCGGCTGCATCTAGTTATCCCAACCAACTCCGAGGGATACTGACCCGTGATGGATATACAGACGACCAAGTTTATCATTGTGATGAGGCTGGTCTATTCTATCGGATGATTTATTTATTTATTTATTTTAATATTTTTTTTTTACATGTCTGACGTTTAGACCCATTAAATTCATAGTTGGTATATGGTTTATCTTTGTGAATTTATTTTGTACAATCTATCTATCTATCTATCTATCTATCTATCTATCTATCTATCTATCTATCTATCTATCTAATCTATCTAGTGATAGTTGTCGTTTTTCGATATGAATGTTATCTTTTTTAATAAAAGAAATCTCATTCATTTTGAACAAACAATAAAACTAGAATGTATCCAAATCAAAAAAAAAAAAAAAAAAAACAGTAACGTAATACACAATGCGTTTAGCGATACACATGTTAAGAGTACTGATACCTCGTGGAATAATGTTTGTTTTTACGATCTTTTCAAGATATTTTATCCAGAAATTAAAGGTAATTTATAAAGAAAAACGAACAACACCTTTATAAAGAAATATTTATTCGGTGGAGCCACAACATCGTTCTCCATGCCGTCAGACGATGCGTGTCTATACGTTATGGTATGTAATGAACATCTTTTATTCGCAAGAGGCATTCACTAACTTGCATTATAAGAATATATTTCTTGTAATTTCAGTGTAGGACAAAAACCGATAATCGGTTTAAAATCGGATTTCTACAAACGATAATCGGTTTTGGAAAAAAACCGATATTAACATCCCTACTTTCAAGCCTTGCTCGCTTCTACCGCCAGAATTGTGTCCGTCAACTTTCCAGACATCCAGTCCCTTGGATTATTGTTTTACGAGATAATTTCTTGCAAATTCAATCTCGGAGTCAAAAATATCTTCCTCTTACAGGAGTTTAGACTGACTAAATTTTGCGATGTGGCATATTAAAACTATGAAATTTCGTGTGGGAAACACGCCCCTTATTTAGCATAGCCAATCAGGATTAAATATATCTACCGCCTTTTATAAATAGGTGCCAAAATTTGCGGTCATCCTGACCCTCTAGATTTCCAAATAACTGATTCTGGACAATCTCAACTCTGACATTTTCGATACAAAGATTGAGTCAACCTTTTCCCTTCCAGTTTCTTTGACTGTTAAATAAACGAATGCTTAATTAAAAATCGGTTCCTCTGACAACACAGACTGCAGCATAGCGATTCAATACGCACCCTGTCTTCATAAATCTAATTAATTGTTCTCTGTCCAAGTTAATGTTCTCTTTATAGATCGACAGAAATTTGCACCCTTACAGTTACGTTTTTGTTCATCATAACCTTGCATTTAGGTTAATCACCCACAGGGGTGTCAGCGTAACAACTATTGTGTTTGAGAATTGTTTTATTCCTTTTTCAGGTAGGTATTTAGTTATCCTTATCCATGCTGATTTGGTCTGCGGACTTGTCTTGATTTTGTTTTATTGTTTTAATACATAAACGAAACATTGGAATTCATATTCCATTTAATCTGACTTTTGCTATTTTTATTACTCGGAAGGAGGTCGCTCACCAGTCCTTAATTTCATTTATGTGTGTTTAGTGATTGAACACCTTTCATTCTTAAAAGCCAGTTTAGGATAGTATTCCTTATTATTATTTCTTTGTTATTAACATCTTACCAAGCTGGTCTTTTGCTAATTTTCATCTCCAGTACTCAGAATAAGTGAGTTATAATTAAAACATCAGTTTGTGGTTGGTTAATTCATTTGTTAGAGATGACACTTGAGAACAGGTAAGATCTTGCTGTCTAATACTTACATAGAAGTTGTTTTTTTTTTGTTATCTCTAGTGGCCAGAGACCAGCAAAGCTTAAGGGATTGTCTGTCCGTCATCCATACGTTATCACAAGTTTGTTATCGCTGCTCCTCTTAAACTACGAAGATTGTGTTGAAACTTTGCACACACACATTCATCCCATGGTCTAGTTGGTCTTAATGAAAATGGTGCTGCTCGGACAGCCAATATGGCTGCCACAGTGGCCATGTTGAAAATCTTGTTATTGCTACTCCTTCGGAGTGGATGGTCATATCAACATGGGGTTGTCACTGAAAGATTTCTTATGATGTTTAGTTGGTCCTAAATGAAAGTGGTGCCAATCTGACATCCCATGTGGCTGCCATGGCAGCCGTCTTGAAAATCTTGTTATTGCTACTCCTCCTGAATGGATGGTCATATGAACATGGGGTTTTCACTAAAAGACATCTTATAAAGTCTGGTTGGTCCTAAATAAAAATGGTGCCAATCTGACAACCACTATGGCCATCAATTCAGTCATTTTGAAATTTTTGGTATTTGCTACACCTTCTGAATGGAAAGTCATATTGACTGTCAACTAGACATAAGAACTACTATAAAATATGGGGTGGCTGTATAATGTGCCTTTTTATGGTACTCTTTGTATCAGTTGATATGTATGGCTAATCCATTATGTTGAATATCGCCATTGAGTGGGGCTTCAGTGTCTGTGATATTATAATTGTGGGTGATTTAAATGAGGACCTACTCGGAGCTGAATTCAGGGGTCTTCGAGAGATGATGATGCTTAATGACATGCAAAATATAATAACTGAGCCGACCAGAGTAACAGATAGCTCTGCAGCTGTTAGATCCCATTATTATATCTCCAACCATAGATGTTCTTCATTCTGGAATGATCACTATTGATGCATTTGTCACCTACTTAATTACTTGGCTGCAATATGAATATACCACCTGTTATATGAGTTTGGTTTGGTTTGGTTTTTATGGGTTTAACGCCATTTTTCAGCACATGATAGGCTATACATGGTGGCCAGTATATCTGGTAGAGGAAGAACCCGAGAAAACCCTGGGAAGAACCACCAACCCAGGGGAAGCTACTGGTAAGCTTTCTCACATAACCACATTGGCCGAGCCCAAAACTCGAACCCACGTGGACAGAGGTGAGATGGCAGTGATCGGTAAAGGCGAGTGCCTTAGACCACTCTGCCACCAGGGGCCTCCTGCTATAAGAGAGAAATATGGCTTTATAATAAAGTGGATTTCCAAAAATTGAATTATCTTTTAACATTAATTGAATCGACAACTAAATTAGGTGCTTCTGGTGATGTCAATGATACCGTTGCAGCATTTACTTCGTGGTATATTCAGTTTGCTAAAGATTGTATACCATTTTGCACAGTAAACATTCAGATGGGGGACAGATGTTGGTATGACAGCACAATTCACAAAACAAGCAGGAAGTGCGACCACATGAAAAGAATAGCTATTAATACTAATAATCCAAGTCATTGGGGAAAATACAAAGTATTACGTAACAAAGTTAATAACCAAAAAAAAACAAAACAAAGGAAAAATGTATTCGTAACTTGGATAATATTGATTCTATTGGTGTAAACTCAAAAGATTATTGTAAACTTGTGCGTCATTTTGTCAAAGAAAAGTTTTCAACCTCAATATGTCCATAAGGAGTATTAATGTGAATGGATTGTTACATGTAGCATTTTTAGATGTCGAGAAAGCAGAATGTCTTAATTCTTTTTTTGCTGCTACAGTGAAGGTTGATGACACCAGTGTCAATCTACCGGATATACACTTGAAAACTAATAACAAACTAGCTAAAATATTAATAAGGCCAACAAAAAAAAAAATGTGTGTTTCCGGTCGGCCGACTGTCCCGATTTCTCATTGCCAACCCTAGCACTTTTTCCCCACCCTATCCCCCAAAAAATCACATTGCCAAAATTGATTTGTGCAATTAATTGAGCCGGGTTTGCCCAGTATTTTGAAGCGCTTGAAATATTATTTGATTTATATATAATGTTTAAAAAAAAACAAAAAAACACCCTACCTGACTACCCTAAATTTAAAATCAGTGCTATAGGAAACACATATTTATTTTTTTTGCCTAACAGAACAAGAAGTTTTTAATGTAATCAACACTTTACCTACCCACAAAGCATGTGGCATGGATAAAATAAGTCGCCATATGCTCAAAGGAACCATTGCATCCGTAGTTAAACCACTATCTGTTCTACATGTATTCAACGTGTCCCTTGCTAAAAAAGTGTTCCCATCTTTATGGAAAACTGTGAAAGTAATGCCAGTGTATAAAAAGGGATGTACCACCGATCCTTCAAATTACAGCCCTATTTCATTATTGAGTTGTGTTGGGAAAGTTATGGAAAGAATTATTTTTAAGCATCTCTACAACCACCTACACTCAAATGATCTTATATAAAATTTTCTTCCCAACAATTCTACAGTATTTCAGCTCAAAGATATGTACCATAGTATATGTGCTGTGCTTGATAACAAGGATGACAAGTGTGTGGTCTTTTGCAATGTCTCTTAAGCATTTGATCGGGTTTGGCATAAAAGTTTAATACATAAATTAAAGTGCAATGGCATTGATAGCTCTCTTGTTGATTGGTTCTCAGTAGGGGTGAAACGATTCGTCTATATGTAGATGCATCAATACTTTTGCCATATCGATACACGTATGAATACAAGAGGTGAAGAATTGATACAAAACGATATCTACCCTATATAAGTTACTTTAATCTTCAGCAGTCATGAATAATTATTAGTTGTTTGCCTTCTTATTCTTGAAACTGAGAATCGATAATGTATCATATCGTAGACTGTGTATCATGAATTGTATCGATTCGTGGCACAGGTGTATTGTTTCACCCCTAGTTTTCAAACTACCTATCGAACAGACTTCAAACAGTTTTTGTAAATACTACTGAATCAATTGGCCATTATGTTGCAGCTGGCGTACCACAGTGCTCAGTTTTAGGTCCATTGTTATTTATTGTGTATATTAATGATATAGGCAACGACCTCCTGGGCGCAACGAGACTCTTTGCTGATGATGTTCGTTGGCGTATTTATCTAATGATACTTACGAAATTGAATATATTCTGAACACAGATTTACAAACAGTTGACGATTGGTCAAGGCAGTGGTTAGTTGACTTCAATCCAACCAAACCTGAGGCAATGTTATTCTTGCGTAAGCTAGAAATGGGTTTTCCTGAACTAAAATTAAATAATGAAATCCTATCTTTTGTTGAGTTCTATAAGCATCTTAGCGTAACTTTTACTAGTTTAGGAAACTTGACCAAACATATTGATAACATATTTATTAGGGGTGAAACGATTCATCGATATATCGATGCATCTATACTTTTGCCATATCAATACAAGAGGTGAAGAATTGATACAAAACGATACTTACCCTATAGAAGTTACTTTAATCTTCAGCAGTCATGAGTAATTATTAGTCATTTACCTTTCTATTCTTTAAACTGAGAATTTATCTGAGATGGCTGTCGCAGGCACATGCACAATTGTTTGTCAGTAAAAAAAACCAAAAAAACTGTTGAAAACACCCACTCACCTTGTACAAATGAACACAAGGTTACGTGGTTCGAAATGTGTCTCCCCTCCCTTTCACCGATTACATGCTAATTATTTTATCCCATCAGCATGTTCAGCCACTGATAATATATATCAACGTAAAGGAGACTTTCCAAATTTGTTCCCCATGTATGATTGAAGTACTTTACTGATCATTTAATAACCACTTTTACGCGAAGTTTCTCTGTTGCTTCGTGTCTCGTTTATATGGATCGAATTTTAAGGCTACACTTCCGGTGTGTCACTCAGTGAAATATCTTATATTAAATTCTGATTGGTGGTTATTGTTTGTTGCAGTCCAGGGTAAACAATAACCACCAATTAGAATTGACTGCAGCTTATTCACTGCGTGACACATCATAAGAATTGGCATCCAAACTCGATCCAGGTAGATACAAAGCAACAGAGAAACTTTGTTCAAAATGGTTATTATATGATCTGTAAATTACTAAAGTCGTACATGGAGAACAAGTTTGGAATGTTTCCTTTTACGTTGATATAGGTAATCAGTGACTAAATGCACCAACAGGATAAATACAATTAGCACTGAATCAGCAAGGAGGCAGATTTCAAACCCTGTTAATTTGTTAATTTTGTATAGAAGGGGAGTGAGCATTGTCAGTAGTTTTCCTTTTCACTACAGAAATGAGTGCCTGTGGCCGTGGCAGTTGTTTTACATCTGTTGGCTGTACAATGTGATAATTTTGGTGTTAGTCATCTCCACTCCCACACCTGGACTTGCTCTGGATAAGATTTTCTTGCGGTGGAAATTGCGCTATTTCTTCTGTGTTGAAGATAACACCATCATGTCTTTCAAATTTAAGTGAAGACATGAAATTGATAATAAGATGTTTTAAAAGCATACATGCAGAGCAAAACAAAGGTTGTGGTTACCAAGATGAGTCCTGGGTCCGATCAATTGGAATAGCCTCAAATGGCCGAAATGATTGAATTAAAATCACTAACAACTAATAAGTAGTCTGTTTGGATGTATTTTTTTTTTTATCTTGTCAAAGATGAAAATGGCATATGAACAGATGCTAAATCTATGTCTGTCTGTAATCTGCATACTAGAAATACAACTAATATGTCAAGACATATAAAACAGCACAACCCTAAAGATGAAAAGAAGATCAAGTTGATATGTGTATCGGTAATGTATCATATCGTAGGCTGTGTATCGTGAATCGTATCGATATGCGGCACAGGTGTATCATTTGACCACTAATATTTATGTCGACCTAAAAAATGATAACTGCCTTGAAAATACTTAAATATAAATTTAGCCGAAAGACTTTAGAAAGGATATTTTACATACATCCGCCCCTTACTAGAATACGCTGATGTTGTATGGGATGGTTGTTTGGCTGAAAACTCTCTTAAATTAGAAAAATTACAATTAGAAGCAGGGAGAATTATAACTGGGCTCACTAGAAGTGTCTTGTGTCATAAGATTTATGAAGAAACTGATTGGTCTACCTTGGCAGATAGATGAAAGTTTCATAAACTATGTTACTTTCATAAAATAGTATACGGGGTCTCTGCTACTTATCTTGCTGACCTTCTACCACCACTGGGTGGTGAGACAAACAGGTATAATCTTAGAAATAGGAATAATTTTAATTGAATTAATGCCAGACTCGGTAGAAACTCATTCCTACACTCCTACACTCTTCTATTCATGTTTGGAACTCATTCCCAGATTCAGTAAAAGGTGAAAGTAACTATTCTATTTTTAGAAGTAAAATAGAGACTAAGACAACACATGTGCCTGCCCATTTTTTTGTTGGTAACAGGAAATTATCTATTCTGCATACTAGAATTAGAAATAACTGTAGTGATTTACATAATGATTTATATTCTAATCGTCTGAGAGAAAATCCATTATGTGCTTGTGGTGATGATATAGAAAATGCATATCATTACATATTTACTTACAGATACTATATTGAACAGCGTAGGAAACTGGTTCAGAATCTAAATGATCTCTATGTACCAGCGACTACAAATAATTTGTTGTAGTGTTACGACTCTAGGTCTTAAAATAATGTAACAGAAAGAAAGTGAAACCAACAATGTAAGTAAAATCAACAAGCAATTTATTTCTAGACAATTAAAGTGAAAGTTCAAATGACACTTAACAGTAACATGAATTAAAGTCCAAATAATCCAATAATCCTAAGTGTCTTAATCACAAGTCATAAATATAGAATGTTCTGAATGAATTATAGTAGCCTTGAATGTCCTGATGTGCCAGTAGTCTTGAATGTTCTGATATGTCACTAGTCTTGAATATCCTGATATGCCTGAATGATGTAATCCAGAATATCTTTGAATGAATTCACATAAATCCAAAGTCAAGTATTAATCCAAAATGAGAATGAGCACTTTTGGTAATTCCAATGAATATTTAAATAAATAATTCCTCTCTCTGAATTTGCTCTGATTTTCACAACTGTAACATCAGATTACTAAATAAATTCCTTAATAGACTGATCTTAATAATATGAAGTTTAGTATAGGAATGAAATCTTGTTTACCAACTGCTCCATAAATATAAAGAAAAGTCACCTGACAGAATATTCTAGAATATGAGTAACTCTAATGAAAATTTCCTATGGTTATCTGATTTTTCTCACATCAAGACTGGAAAATTCCGATCTAATTATTAAATGCTATGTAAACAAGACTGACCTTGAACTCAAATGTTGTAAATATGTTGTTTACAAAATGACTAAAGTACAACTTACCTCAAGGACACGTATTATAAATTCAATATACATAACGGATCATCTGATTTTACAGTGAACTTTAATAATCGCTTATTTGACTTGTTCCAAATGTATCTTAAAGACATGAAATGATTTACATAATTAAGGAGCATTCACAATTTGATTTCTCTACTCAATTAATTACTGCTAATTTTGATTAAGAAAGACATGATTTTCTTAATTGTTAGACACTTAATTCATTTTGGTGTATGTACTCTTGTCCAACTTATGCCACAATCATTAATTCATCATTAATTCATTATTGCATTCATCTCTCTCTCTCTCTCTCTCTCTCTCTCTCTCTCTCTCTCTCTCTCTCTCTCTCTCTCTCTCTCTCTCTCTCTCACAATATACCTATTTTGCCTGAATCATGTATGTATACATATAAGTGTATGAAATCATAGCAATTTACTGCCGCTATCCATGTAAATTTCGTATTGATTGTAGGAGAAGGGCTTATTCTAAGTTGAGAACTTGTAGCCTGACCCCATTTGTAAACATTTATGGCAATAAAATGTGTTTAAACTAATCCATTATGATAAAGGGGTGGTACTGCTTACAATGTTACTTGAAGTCAAATAAAAATCTTATACCAGATCAATGGTGGCATTTGAGGAAAACAAACATCTTTATTTTCAAAAGGAATATGCATCCCTTTTAAAGGTAACAATCAAGCCAAGGTTTCACTAAAATTCTTAAAATTGTTCCTCAAATTGAGATTTTATGTTATCTTGATTATGATACTTAAGACAATATAAATATTTTTACCAGAGTTAGATACAGTAGAAAAAAGGAAAATCAAGTTTTAGTTATAAAATTCAGCACAAGGAAACCTTTTTAATCTTGAAAAAAGATTTGAGGAATTCCTAAAATTTGAGGAAATCATCATAATTTCTGCAGAGATAAGGCAACACTCCTGTAAGGGAAATTCAAGATTTTATTACTGTATTTTAATCCCTGATGCATGCTGAATCTTCTTTGAAATAATTGTTACCAACGAAACAATAAGAAAGGTATTCAGTAATTACGATTTGAAGAAGAAATTTTGAAATGTTTAGTGAAACTGGGACCAGAGCACTACTGTCACACTCAGATGGGAATACTGTTGGAAGGTGTAAGTCCCCTCTGATTTTTGCACATTGTGACCCTGGCTCAACTCAATGACAATGATTGGAATGTAAGGGAAAATTGCAAAACTCACTCTCTCATGGTTGTGATTGCCATTGTAAGGGAGGTAATATGGTATAAAACTACTCCTATCTGGACAACTGCGAGATGTGGATAGACTGGTGTATTAATATACAAATTTTATTTTCCCCATTTATCTTATGACTGTGCACATAGAATAAAAATCTATCACAGCAGCACATACATGTAACTATGACATGTTTAATGAAGTCTCTACTACACTACAGGCTTTCTTTTTTTTTAAAAAATGCATCTTTCTTTGTAATAAATGAGTTTATTATTAGGGATGAAACGATTCATCGATATATTGATGCATCAATACTTTTGCCATATCGATACAAGAGGTGAAGAATCGATACAAAATGATATCTACCCTATATAAGTTACTTGAATCTTCAGTCATGAATAATTATTAGTAGTTTGCCTTCTTATTCTTTAAACTGAGAATCGATAATGTATCGTATCGTAGGCTGTGTATCGTGAATCGTATCGATATGTGGCACATGTGTATCGTTTCACCCCTATTATATGCAAAAATGAGAGAGAGAGAGAGAGAGAGAGAGAGAGAGAGAGAGAGAGAGAGAGAGAGAGAGAGAGAGAGAGAGATATTATGTGTCATAACTTTCAATTGACGTAGTTTGTTTGCTAACTTGGAAAATGACATTGATCGTCAGAGGGTATGCTTTTTTTTTTGATGTGCTGCAATTATCTTCATTTCAGAATTTGTCTACTGCAGACCTTGAATTTAACATAACTTTCTTTGCAGCCAGAAGGACTACTATATTGAGATAGTCCCGCTGAATCTGCAGTAGTCTTCCCTCAAAACACAGACTGGTGACAACTGAAAATTTACTAGTCGTCTGACTATTGAAATTATGAAAACTGCTAGTATGAGAGAAAATTTACTAGCCTCAGACTTGTGGACTGTCGCTAATTTCAAGCCCTGTACTGGAAATATTTGTAAATACAATTTTGATATTGCCCTTTATTCAGAATAGGTAAATAAGTAAATTGCTGCTTAGCAATTTTTGTGTTTAAAAAAAGAATTTATGTAATTAATTGGGTTTATAACCTGCTATTATTGTGTTTTCTTATTATTTCTAGTTTGGTTCTATAGTCTAACTCGGTCATAATTAACAAAACTGATAGCTTTAGAAATTTAATAGCATAAGAGTCTAATGAGCCAGCATTGCTGCAGTAATAAATTAACACATTGACAGTATTTGTGATAACCCTAGAATTAATATTGTTCACAGTAAACAGGAAATAATTGGGATTTATATCTTTTGAGGTCAAAACCTCTTCCATCTTCAGTTCGGAGCAGATAAAGAAGTTCTACCAGGGATACCTGTTTAAAGACATTAAAAATATGAAGCCACATATTCAGAGATGCTGGCCAGGGTGCGCGAGTGCGCGAATTGCGCACAATTTGTATGAATTCGCTCACTTGGAAACCAGTGATACGCAAGAACTCCTGCACATTTGTTTAAAGTCACGCATATAAAAATTTACTCTGCGCAGTATGCAATTTTTATTTAACTGTTACTTCTTAAAGTGCTTGTCGTAGCATACATGTAAATCGCGCCACCAGTATAGATCTCGTAATGCTTGTCTCATTGTCTGTCTTTTTTCCTGTAGGCAATTATTTACACATCTGAGTACTTCGGCTTGACAAGAACGGTTGTTAAACTAAATTTGATTGGCACATTGGGCCCTGGAACAAGCATTGTCGAGGTTGAACTTTGCATTTATGAAGGAAGTTTAACAAATGTGTGTTTAAAGTAAGGGCTCCTAAAGACCCAAAATGGTCGACTCCGAATATGGTTCATCTTCAGATCACAATTTTGTTCAGCAAATACTGGCTGATGATAGCGATGATGACTGATTTTTAAAGTTTTGAAGTATATGAGATTATTGCAGCTCGGAAAGTGTTACTGGAAATACCAGTGAGTAATTTTGAACCAGAAAAAGATGTTGAATACAAGTCTGATGTACATGCTGCATGGACAAAAACAGACAGCATGCCGGTCAACCCCCTATTAAGCGGTATTTTGAAATTAAATGTCGAAAAGGCAGAATATCAAGCCTAATTAAAATACTGGCAATTTAAAAGCAGAGTGCTGTTTTCATTTCTTTTCTCAAACAGTTCTGCCTTTACTGATATTGTGCTACAAAACTATATAGCACTATGAGGGCTAAGATGAATTGAATAAATAAGAATCTAAAAAAAAGTTAAAAAGTAAGGATATTTATTTTTTATCAAAATACTTCTGTCTGAACAAGCTGACTATGGCATTGATGGAGTTAAAACCTTAATACAACATTGTGGAACAGATAAGAAATCTGATATAATAGTCATCAAAGCACTGATTCAAGAAGGTGAAACTTTGACTGAGCTCTTGTTAGTGAAAAATATTATTTTGGAGCAGAGATATCCGAGAGACAATACCTCTGAGATGTTGAAAATTGTACATAACCATAAAGAACAGTTTTCCAACTTGTTCAAGCTGGCTTAGCTAGCTATGCATATGTGAAAGGGGGTTCACAGCACAGAACAATATTCATACACAGATAAGGAACAAATTAAGCTCAGAAATGATCAACAGATTAAAGCTTTATACAACTAGAGGAGACATCTTTAGAGGATTTTGATTTCAATAGAGCTCTAACCAAGTGGAACAGGAAGAAAGAAAGAGACGGATATTTATGTGTTAGGTAAATATTGAACTACGGCTGTTTCCTCCTCCCCCTTATATTTTTTCTACTCCCCCCTTATTTTGGTAACAAGGGGGAAGCTCCCCCCTTTAGATAAAATTCTGGCAGCATCTCTGCATATTAATAGCAATCAGTGCAATAGGAGATAGATTTTATAGCTTTTGCAAAACATGTGACTTGGCAATTTTTGGGAATATACAATGCATTATTTGATAGATATGTGTTTAGCTTATGTGTAATGCAGTATGATGACCTGGGGATATAGGCTGATTTTTTTGTTATTTTCCTTATAATTGACTGATTTTATATACTAAAACCATACATATATAAAAGCTTCGGTCTGCTATATTTTTATATCCATATCACTTCAACAAGATTGGTAAGAAAATCCACTTCATATGAATTGAACACAAATACACTGTAACACTAAAATTTGTGTCATTCTATTTATACCAAGTTTTAGGTCAGATTTGTACACATAAATACTTTGACAGCATTTCAAACATAATCTAGTCATAATATATGGAATATTGGGTGTCTGTCCCATTAAAAATGTTGTGTCCCCCAGATTTTTGAGGGTGGAGGACACAGTGTTCCATGCCTTTGAGATCCTATGTGCAACACTGCTTAAAAACAATATCTCAAAAAATCACTTAACTCATTAACCACTGGAGATTTTTTTCATTTTCGCGTGAAATGGGGATAGGCAACACATTTTTGGGGTTATTTCTGAATTCAGCCAAACAGATCTGCTTAAGAAAGTTTATCGTTTAGCCGGATGCTTAGGTGTATCAGAAACATTGTTTTTCATTGGCTATTATGCTCGCACATGTGCAGAAGTGTAAAAGTTTGACTTTTTTTTTTTCTTTTTTTTTCGTATTGGACCCCTGATTTTTGTGTCCTGGCTTCTTTTTTCTCCAAATCTCAAACTTATCCTACTTTTTGCAAAGGTTCATCTGTCTGTGTGCAGTTCAGACGGGTCTGCTTTAGATCTAAGGCCAAAAAGTCTAAAATCCGGACACAAACTCTGGTTCCGCAACTGTCAATTTTCGACCTAAAAAAAATCGTGTGTCAAAAAATGCATTTTGTTCGCTGTACTTTTTAATGCGAGTAGAAAGTCTACATTATTTGGTATCATTGTAGAGCTACATATGTCTGCTTTCCTGCAATACCATCCACTCGAGTGTATCTTAAATGATGTTGATGTTACAGAGCTCGGAAGTAGGGTACAACCTCATGACGCGTAAACGTGGCGCTAGAGGTTAATGAGTTAACTGAAGTTGACTGAATTTGATAGAAAGTATTCTGACATGGAAGCATTTCAGTTTTATATAAATGATGTTGATTTGCCATCTAATATGGCTGCTGTTAGTAAAAATACAAAACCTATAAAAAAACTTGTATGCAAAAATTTGACCAAGTTGACAGAAAACATTCTGGAAGAAAGACCTTTGGAAGTGTACAAATTATGCTAATTTGCCATCCAATTGTTGTCAAGATCAGAATTTTTTGTTGTTGAAAAACACCTTGGCATGAAGCTGTGCAAATGATGCTTGCCTGCCAGCCAAAGCAACCACTGTTACTGAAAATAGAAAACCTATAAATCATTTCTTTCCAAAACTCCTTCAACAGAATTCAACTGAATTTGACAGAAAACATAATTATATATTGTCCTTTCTGCTGTATTCTAAACATTGGCGCCAATCTGATATCAAACATAGTTGAACATACTAAAAATAGAAGAACAACTTTTTCCTATAATCAGTTGACAACATTTGAAGGAATTTTGACAGAAAGCATCCTGGTAAACCTAGATTACTTGGCAAACTGCTTGTGCATTGGCTATTAGACAGATGCACAGTAATCCAGGTGAGCAATTTTGGTCCCACTTTGGCCACTTGTTAGAAATCATACAGTTAATCTCACTAAAACAAAAGTCTTGAATTAAAAATTTGCTGTAATATTTTACAGGCCCCTCAAAATGGCCACAGTTGTAAATTTCAGTGTGAAAAGACAAATTTATATGCAAGCATAATCAGTAGTTATGAAGATATTTCAACCCCAAAGTTTCGAGTAAAATTTTAGCCTCACACTTGCAAGTTTCATGAATTCACAATCGGATTAAAATTGAGATCCACTTGTACTTATAATGATTAGAACAGATGGACACTGATATGAGGTCATGTTCTGTTGAACTTGTGATTCACCAATCAAATCACAGCTTTCAACTTTCTGAAAGTGAAAAACGTCATTTGGAACGTATAATTACGAATGATAATTCTCCCAAACATGAAATGCTTTATCTCATACTTGTCATAGTCTACTAAAAATAAGTGAACCTGAAATTCCTAAGGTCGCCAGAACATTAACATTTATTGGTGTCTGTCACTGTTATGTCGGAGATCTTGTGTTTTAATCAGATTGCATGAATTCAAGGCCAGTGCACGTAATTATTCCACTTCACACTATGTGGACCATTTTTAGGCTGCTTATGTTCAGATCTGAAATGTCGATTCAAGATAGAGATCTCTCTTGGACAAGGTCTTGTGTCAGTCATGCAGCAACTTCATGAAATATTGTGGATTCTCTTCACTTTTGAAACATTATATACTGTACATGTATCATTTCTTGGGTTTTACAAAGAGAGTGGCATCAGGATGATCACATGTGAAATGTTGGAGTATTTAACTTTTGAAAAATTAAAAAATTAAATGAGATTTATCTTTAAGGTTAGGTTACATTTCACAACTCACAATGACCAGAAGGTGTAAGTAAAAGTCAGGCTTGAAGCTGCAGAATAAGGATGTGTGCACCCAGACATGAAAACCAAGCAGTTCAGTGAATAATACAAAAAAACTTAATGTTGGCATAAACAGATCCACCAAATTGAAAAGTAGCACATAAAATCCAAAGATACATGTATATAGAGCATTGTGTTCACTGAAGATGACAGCTATCCTTGGACCATACACACCGACAAGTCACATGATTTACATCATCTCTTAGAATCCTGAGGGTACCACGGGGCAATGGAATTGGTATTTTTTTTACAGAGCTAAGGGTATAGGCAATCAAAATCTCATAAAAATGTAGAGGTTGGATTGCATTTTCCTGCACTACTCTTAACTGAATATCTATCCCCATGTAAGGGTCATTACATTGAAAAATATGGAACCAATTGTCCATAAAATAATAGCTGAATAAGTATTTAAATATTTACAAAATTTGCCCAGGTTGAAGATCTTAGACAATTCTTATTAAATACACAAAGAAATGATGTTGTTGACTTGATTATTTCAGTATGAAACAGTTATTGAGATCATATTGGTATTCTACAAAAGAAAGCCTGCACTGCTGATTTACAGCATATCGTAAATTACTACTGATTTCCCAAGGTCTCATATACCTTTTGCTTTCTTCATCCTATTGCAATTATTTAAATTAGATAAGAATGTATCTTTTTCATTATTTAATAAGAGACAGCTAGACATTGCAACCATGTCATTTTAGGGGTGATATATTGATGCATCGATCCTTTTGCCGTATCGATACACATATCGATACAAGAGGTGAAGAATCGATACAAAACGATACTTACCATATACAAGTACATGTAACTTTAATTTTCAGCAGTCATGAATAATTATTAGTCATTTGAATTTTTTTTTCTTTAAATTGAGAATTCATCTGAGACATCCGTCTCTGGCACAGGCACTCATTTTTGTCAGCAAAAAGGACAAAACTATTGACAACAATCACTTGCCTTCTACAAATTAACACAAGATTAAGTGGTTCGAAATCTGCGCTCCCCCCTAGCTGATTCAATGCTAATTATTTAATCCTGTCAGCATGTTGAGCATAAAGGAGACATTCTTGATTTGTTTCCCATGCATGATGAAGTACTTTACTCATCATTTAATAACCACTTTTACACGAAGTTTTTCTGTTGCTTCGTATAGAATAGGTGGCAGATTTCAGACTGCACGAGTCTGTCACCTTGTGTACATATGTAAAGTTTTTATAGAAGGGGAATGCCTGTGGCTGCGGCAGTTGTTTTGCGTCTTGAGTAAATTGTGATAGATTTAGTTTATTAGTCATCTCTGCTACCTCACAAGGACTTGTTCTAGATGAGATTTTCCTTGCACGAGGAAACCACTATTCTGTTTTGAAGATAAAACCATAATGTCTTTAAAGTTTAAGTGAAGACATGAAACTGGTAATGATACGTATTTAAAGCATTCATTCAGCGCAAAACAAACAACGTGGTGGCGAGGATGAGTCATGCATCCAATTAAGTGGAGCAGCCTGAACTAGCATAAAAGGTTGAATTAAAAACATTGACAACTAACAGGTAGTCTATTTGGAAGTATTTTTGTTATCTTGTCATGGATGAGTATGGCATATGAACAGATGCTACATCTCTGGCTGGCTGTAATCTGCATACAGGAAATATAACCAATATGTCAACACACATACCACCCTACCACTGACAGACCTTCTAAAGATGAAAAGACCATCAAGTTGATATGTGTATCGATAATGTATTGTATCGTAGGCTGTGTATCGTGAATAGTATCAATACACAGGTGTATCGTTTCACCCCTTGTCATTTTACATTAAATCTCTTGCAGAGTTCATAGAGCTATTATATGCATAGGTAATGAGGGATATCATATTGATGACATCATAATGTAATGGTCATCATGATCACGTCATTTTAACTTGTGGGGTAAGCATTGATTTACAAAAGTGAACATTCTTAAATCATGTCTAGGATTGTGACTTGTGGGGTTAGTATTGATTTACAAAAGTGAACATCCTTAAATCATGTGTAGGATTTTGACTTGTGGAGTAAGCATTGATTTACAAAAGTGAACATCCTTAAATGATGGCTAGGATTTTGACTTGTGGGGTAAGCACTGATTTACAAAAGTGAACATCCTTAAATCATGGCAGGGCTCCAGGTGGCCGAGTGGTCTGAGATGCTTGCCTTTGCATATCACTGACATCTCACCTATGTTCGCGTGGGTTCGAGTCTCGGCTTGGACAATGTGGGTATGTGAGAAAGCTTGTCAGTAGCTTCCTGTGGGTCGGTGGTTCTTCCAGGGGTTTTCCCGGATTCTTCCTCCACCAAATATACTGGCCACCATGTGCTGAAAAATAGTGTTAAACCCCCAAACCAAAAACCTTAAATCATGGCTAGGATTTCGAGGTTTGGAGGTTTATTTATATTGCATGGCTTGATACGTACATGTTCAAGTTTGCAATTAGTTGTACCAAGTGACTTCATTCTATATGAAGGTACAGTATGCAGGACCTGTAGCAAGCCAGTAAACTGGGTGAACTGAGAACCAATCAGTGTTTACATAGAAATCCAAGGGCTTCCACCTGATCCAGTTTGTACATTGGCCCTGTAATTTAGTAGGGTCAAATCAATACACTGTACATATATGACAAGATATCAGAATAGCTTTGACCATTGTCTTTGTAGACATATATTGCATTGAATGATTGTGTTATCATTAACATATACAATTGCACTGTGACCTATATTTTATGTAATGATGCAACAATCTGCTACTGTATAATACCTTGTGAACACTTTTTATAAACTAAAATACAACCCGAATCACAAAACTACAATTTGGCAGATACTTTCAATTATCATTTACTTATATACAACCAGAATCATGAAAGCACAATTTAGCAGATACTTTCAATTATCATTTACTTAAAAACAACCAGAATCATGAATCCACAATTTAGCAGATACTTGCAGTTAACATTTACTAAAATTGGAAGATCTTACTTGAACTGATATAAAAAAAATTCCAAAATAGAATTTTTGATATTTTTTTTTTATCAAGCTCATGTTAGTTGGAAGCAAGACATGGCAGTCAATTTTTCGCTGTCGCTGTCAACAGTTTGTTATGGTTTTGTAAAGCTGTAGATAAGAATTTAATAAATTGGGTATTTTACTCCCTGGTTTGAAACTACATGTAATTGTGTTTGTAAAAATTCAATGGGATATTTGTTAACATCGCAAAACCCGAAAGATGCAAACTTACCTCAGCGAGACCTAGTCTTTTCATCACAACGTTCATCCTGCTTATTTGAATGTGTCAGATGGCTTCGTGACTAAGACTAATTCAGGGTGTGTTTGATTATACAGTACACGCATCGTGTTTTTATGATTCACCACGAAAATTGCGTGGGCGTGGAGAAAGGGCAGGGGATTAAGTGTCCACTATGAGTAGTTTAAGTCCACGCTGTCTGGTGGATTTTCACACTAATTTAGTGAAAATCCACTCAGTCTAGTGGAAGTGCGTGACGGATTTTATTGCAGTCGTCGTGAGTCGTAGTGGGTTTTATGGCACCCCTCGCTGATTCTGTTGTATTCGCTCCGCGAGTCGACACACTAAACAAACAGATGGGAGAAACTCCGACACCGTAAACCGAACATGGCAGGTATAAATTTCATACCTTTACCTGTACCTTTACAGTGGTAACATTTCCTGTGTATTTATCAGTAGCCTGGCTGAGGATACATACAGACGAACGCGCGTAACATAGAACAAATGAGATTTTATATTTCTTGGATATCTTTCCACCCCTGTCCATGACAAAACGTACATCAGAAATAATTGCTTAGCTACAACGTACATCCCTGCTGATTTAATGTATATGTACCTGTGAGCATATACAGATGCGGAAATTGACATTGTTCTGCATCAAGCGGTAACTTCGAGGTTCTTTCTCAATAAATGATATTTCATAAAAGTGTGTTGTGTACTGGTTTTTAATTTGTCAGTTTCCCTTTAATTTCCATATCGTTTCCAAGACCCACCTTGAAGAAATCATTGAAAGCAGTAATACATATAGAACTCGAAAAGAGATTACAAACGAACGCTGTAATATTTATATCGAACATGTACGATCATGAAAACTGGCACATTATGACATGTATGTCATAATTCTTGCTAAAGTATTTTAAAATAAAAAAGATACAGGAGCTATACTACGGAAAGGTTCTTCTGTACTGTTACCTTTAAACTTTTAAAATAACATTGTTTGTGAGACAGTACGGCAATTTTTAAATGCACGGAATTGTGTACACTGTATTGACTGTTGCGCTCTATCAATGGCCATTCATGTCATAAACAAGTGAGTTCAATGAGAAAAAAAGTTATTTCCTGTCCACACTTTTTTCACGAATCTACATTGCATCACCAGGAACCGGCTGAGGAGTATCATTCTTACTTTGAAGCCAGCCGCTATGCCTGTTGCTGTAGCTTCCTGCCTCGAGTCAACAACAGTCCGTCATGACAGTTTCTACATGTCATCAGCTAATGTTCAATGTCGCGCTTCGATGTTTAAAAATGTACAGTACAATAACTGTTGAATGAAAATATCACAAAACCACACACCTTAAAACTAAAAAGATATTAGTTTGTGAAAAACAAATTTGGACTGAGAAACGCATTTGATGTTAAGTTCTCATATTATCGTGTAAAACATTTAACTTAAATTTAGCGAAGGGGGGCGAGTGTACTGGCCTTGATGCACGTCTAAACTATCTACAAATCAGAAGAAGTGTAGTTGTTTTAAGCTATATCCCATCTCCTCCGTCTCTCTTTCTCTCCCAGCCTACAACCCTCCCTCCCCACTCCGTTGCGTAATAAGCAAATAGAGTTGAAGTCTTAAATGACTTAAATTAGAACAATTTCTAGCAGCTACTGGTCAGTGTCGCGCTTTTATGTTTTAAAAAAAAACAAAACACTGTTGAATAAAAATGTTTCTTGTTATCGCAAAATCAAACGCTTTAAAACTAAGAAGATGTTAATTTGTGAAGAGCGAATTTAGACAGAGAAAGTCTCAGAAACACATAGCCGTTAAGTGTTGATATTATAGCGTAAAACTGGTTTCTAGCGGTATATAAAGCAAACTATATATAGTATTGTTATTTTCCCGATAAGGAAATAAGCATTTAAATGTAACAAGCTGCAATGGTCCTGAGTCACGTAAAATTATTAATATTAAATTTTCTAAAAATCACAACAAGTGTAATTTTGTTAAAGCTAAATCCTATCACACCCGCACTCCCAGTAGCACATAGAGTAGAAGTTAAATTACTTAAATCAGAATGCAAATATGTCATGGGAATATTGTTATGAAAACACCAAGGGTTTCTGTTTAATGAAGCCAATTCAGCTGGCATAACATCCTGTAATGCAAGCGCTAGAAAGACGTGAATGAAACAGCGTTAGATAAACAAGTAGCGCGTCAACCCTGCCTCTGGGCATAAGCGGCAACTTCAGTGTGTTTTCTCAATAAATGATATTTCATACAGAACTTCTTGTACTAGTTATTAATTTGTCATAGTTTTTCTTTAATGTCTACACAGTTTCCAAAACCTTCTTTAAAGAAATTATTGAAAGCAGGATACAAATACCTTTATCTGTAGACTTAGAAAAATGACTGATTATTTCAGAGTATGATAATTTTTAAATGAGCCGAATTCGTCTACACGGTATGGAAGGTTGCTCTCTTTCAGTGGTGGTTCATGCTGTTAAACGAAGTGATTTTTTATGAAAAAGGTTACTTGCTTCGTCACTTTATTCGTGAATCTATCATCAAGCAGCAGCCGACGAGTGACATTTTTACTTTGACGTTAGCCGCTACGCTTGTTAACCATGGCCATTCATGAAGGTGTTGAGCTTCTCTCTTATTTTTTTTAGTCCTGATGTTTCAAAAGAAGCATTAACTTCTGAATGAAACTATTTTTGTTGCGTGTGGAACAACGAATTTTGGACTTGTAATATGGAGTGAGAAATGCAATGTGGTCAAGTTGTGATATTTTTGCGTAAAACTGGTTTCTAGCGGTATATAAAATAAACCATATAAAATTTGTATTCTCCCAATTAATCTTGCAACGCAGCGCATATAATACAAATCTATCGCAGCAACACAAAGCTATTACATGTTTAAGAAAGCTGTATTACACTACAAGCTTTCTGTTGTTTTTTTTTTTTAAATGCATCTTTTTTGTAATAAAATGTTTTTATCACATGCAAACATGAGAGAGAGAGAGAGATTATGCACCATAACTTTCGATCGATGTTAGCCGTAGCTTTTATCGCAAACTTGGAAACAGGCATTGCTAATTAGAGAGTATGCATTTTAGAAATGTGCCTCATTCATCTTCATTTTGGAATTCGTATACTGACAAAATTTAGAAATACAGTTTTGATTCCACTCTTTATATAAGTAAGTTAATATGTAAATCGCTGCTTGGCAATTCATTTTGCATTTAACAAGAATTTATATAATTCATTGGGTTATTCACCTGCTATTAGTGTCCTTTGTCTTTTTTTCTTATTATCTATTGTCGAATCTGGTCATAATTAACCATGTACAAACTTAATGCTTCAGAAATTTAATAGACTGAAAGTCCAATGAGAGAGCATTACTTCAATAATCAAGGTGGACCTGACAATATTCGCGACCACCTTAGAATTAATATGAACGGTTCAAAATGAACAGGAAATAATTGGGATTTACAACCTCTGAAGCCAAAACTTTTCCACCTCCTGGTCGGAGTAGTTAACGAAAAATAAGAAGCCACATGTTTACAGCAATGAGTGCAATAATAGAAATAGATTTTATAGTCTTGGCAAACACGTTGCGTCGCAATTTTGGGTGATGTACAAGGCATTATTGATAGATATGATGTGTTCAGCTTGCGTGTAATACAGTACAAGTTAAACAAGGGGAGAAAGAAGTAATTCCAAAGCACAAAATAAATCTTACTGAATGATACATTAATTAAAACACCAGAAATTTTAAAAGTTTCGCCAATTGAAGCAAATTAATCGTGATTACACACTTGTTATCGCTTTCACCTGTCCATTTGGTAATATTAAACTCGTCAGATGACCAAACCAGCAATCTTAAGTATATTTTTTTAAAGCTATTGGTCATAGAATGCAGCATCACGTGCTTCGTAGAATCGGAGTAAAAACAGTAGGTCTACGGTAAAAGTAAACACGTGTCTAGTTCCTGAGAAAATGTGTCGCATGGACATGTATATTTGAGTCGCAAGTACTAAACAGGCTGGAATAGTAGAGGTTGTATATTGCATAGCGCCGTGTATATTTCATTGTGTGGGAACATTTTAAGCAGCTCATTTAAAAGTGACTGGGGTAATTAAAAACAAAATCACATCATTTCTTGCATTCTTTTATTTTAATAACGTAATGAAACCTGTTATACATGTATTTACGTGTGATTTCTTTAAACCCTTTGTTTGTTTAAAACAGAATCTCCCCCCCCCCCCCTCATTAAAATTAAGATAATTAAACTTTGTATAATTTGTGAAGCATCATTCGTGACTCTTTTCTCGGCAATTTATCTTTCATCTCTTTCAATACACGTATGTGAATGCGTTTTAGTGAGCGAGTCTTTGAATATTAAATGGCATTGCGTACAAATTAAAAAGAGCATTCTGCACTGTGTGCTGTAGCTGAGCTGATAGGTAAGTTCCACGCGTGGTAGTGGTAGTGGGCGTCCACTATTACATGATTATATTGCTGCGACTTTCAGATGGGCAATAAAACTTAATCCGTCCACTACGAGCCACGACGTGGACAATCCACGATGACCGCGATATCCTGTCCACGACGACACATCGTGAAAAGGATTAAGCTCCACGCCCACGACGTGTTTTTTTCATAAAAACACGATGCGTGTACTGTATGTCTCTTGAGTGTTCTCGCAGTGGGCAGACAATTACTATCATTTTGAATGTGCACAGAACATCTGGACTTGAACTGACAGCATAGTTTATATTGATCTAATGTGCCTTGAATAAAAAAAATGAATGAAAAAAAAAAAAAAATTTCAATAATAACTTTGCGTATGCAGGAGATTTCAGTGAGTGACGGGAGGGACTGGAGACAACCCAAAACTCAGGAGAAAAAATCTCCCGTGTGGGAGGTTCACATGTATGCTTGATGCAGCATGGACTGTGCTTACAGTCGGAGCAATACATTGATAACTTGGACTAAATGCTTAAAATTAAAATATTTTGTGTAATTTTAAATTTCTTTATGCATTTGTAGTCAATGTGTCTGCTTAAAATACATAAATGTGCTGCTTATCTATAGCTCAGGTTTTGGTTGAAGTTTATCACCGATGTTTTGATCCAGGACTCAACATATAGGCCTTGGCCTTGTTTTCTAACTCAAAAGCAATTTTTTGTCATGTATTTAAAAGGGAAATTTACTCAGGTAACTAGTTAGCTTAATTTACATTATGAACTAAATTACATGAGGGATCCTCACATGCTTCTTCCATCATTACAACCACACTTTTGCAAACTAATCATGATCAGTCATATCCATCTGTATCTCCATATGTGAATCATATCCATCTGTGTCTCCATCTGTCAATCATATCCATATGTATCTCCATCTGTCAGTTGTATCCATCTGTCTCCATCTGTCAATCATATTTGTATGTATCTCCATCTGTCAATCTTATCCATATGTATCTCCATCTGTCAATCATATCCATCTGTATCTCCATCTGTCAGCTTGTCCATTTATATAGTCACTTTACCTCACAACCTGAACTCTATCTACACCAATTATTAGAAGAGTATTATGTATGACAGGCCTCTCAGAGACCTGAGCTTCTGCGTCGTATATGCGTGAAATTCTCCGAGGACACACCTTTTCTCTATGCAATGTGTCCCCGTGACTCGCATCATTTTCCTCCATGATGCCCCCTTCTTTTACATTTCGGTCAGCCATGGCTGATTATATGCGGAATAGCCAGTGGCTAGACTTAGGTAAACAGGCGTGAAGGCAGTGTGACTACCGTATATACCGTATTTGCCGACCTATAAGTCAATACTTTTTGACCTGGAAGTCTGGGCTTCGTCTTATACTCCGAATCGACTTATATATGAATTATGTCATTGAAATTGCTTTACCGTAAAAAAAAAAAAAAAAAAAAAAATTTAAAGTACGAAAAGTATAGTGTAAAAAAATAATTATCATTTTTGGGAAGAGATCGTGTGCGAAAAAATATAGGACCCCACATGGAGAAGGATTTCAAAATATTTACGTGATTGTCAGTATTAAATTCACGTGCATCAGACGTAATTGCGCTAAAGCAGCATGCACTAGTAATATATGTTGTTTAAGTTTGCTTACATATGTTTGTAGTAGAATAGACAAGTTAGAAAACGGATAACCATGACATGGACATGTGTATTCCATTGCACATTTTTCTTATTGTATCTTGTGATCGAAATAAAAGAGAGACATACAGACAGATTTCAGCCCTTCTTCATGCTATTTTGCTTAATGTACCTTACTGACCCCTTTTAGCTGAAGCTTTTGTCAAAGAGAGAAAAGAGTAATGAAATAGTCAATGGAAATTAAAACAATGCATACCATAGTCCTTCAGTTTCAAAGATATATAATTTATATTTAAATATTCACAATATTTATATTCATATAGACTCCATTTGGTTTAAATCCCAAGATGACCATTTAGCATGCTGTGTTGTTTTTTTTTTGTTGTTGCAAATACAATGAACTCTATATTCCCCTGAAATAAAATTACCCTTTATCAGTAAGTGCATGTACACTTCCTGTAGTTAGGCGGCATTTTGGTTTGATCTTTGCTCATGAATTCAAAGCTCTGACGCTTCTGTCGGCGAGATCAAAAGATGTCACTGGTTGAGAAACTTACATGAGCAAGCACCTGGCATTACATGTCATTACACAGTCCTGCATACATTAACATGCTTTACAAAAGCTACAAGTAAAAACTGCTCTGAATGCATACGTTCTTATACACTGACATATCGTTGTTTCATCCTCTCTCTCTCTCACACACACACAGACACACATTCACTAAAAACAACAAGTCTTAATCGAGTTCTTTTTAGTTTTTATTATACATATAATTTGATAATGAGGTTACTGTTGCTCTAAGATAAGTTGTACTTATTTTTTGACAACAGGAGTTCATATCATTGCGTACAATGTACCAATAAATAATACCTATAAATAATGTGTACAGACCATCTTAATCATTTTCCCAATTAATCTGGAATAGCATAGTGATACCATTAATATTCATGAAACCGGAAGTTACTAGCGAAAGTGACGAAGCCAAGGTGTTGATCTGGCTTCGTCTTATACTCCGCATCGACTTATATATGGATGAAGGATTGAAAATTGACGAAATTAGCGAATTCGACTTATAGGCCGGCAAATATGGTACTCGCTTATAAGTCGACGTTTTTTACTTAGAATTTGACTCATGCAGAGTAGGGGTCGTCTTATAAGCGCGACATTAAAAAAATAAAAAAATCTTGGGGTAATGTTGGAAACTCTAGATGTTTGCAGTACATAAAAATACTGTCAATTCATATATTTTTACGTTTTCATGCCACTATTCCTATGCAGTAATGCATATATGGTATGCACTGTCTTTATCCATTTCATGACGGTATTCATTACACAATAAATGTATCTACAGTTATTTGGATTTTATTAATTTGAAAATATTACCGGTAAATTAAATACTACCTACCACAAAATGAAGTGTCCGTCAATGTTTACCATGGGTGTTTACTAGTAAGTATATTGACTGGAACAACCTGTATTTGTATTAATATTTGTGTTTTGCTGTATAAAGACTGTGCTTGATGCAATAAAATTTTTGATTTAATTTGTATTTTCCTTTTCCACAAGTCAGATTTAATTCCCAAGTGATATTTCCCAAGTTATCTGCCAGTGCATGTGGGCCGATAAGCCTTTGGCTTGTAAAGGGACTCACTTTGTTTTCAAGTTGACAATCTTTTTGATTGAGCCGCCAATCTATACTTGTTCAGTGCCAAGTTGAGTTCTACAACTTCCTGTGCATATACTTTGACTTTAATCTCTTTGCTTGTAAAGGCACCACACTCTTTGTTTTCCCACATGACAACCCGCGAGTTTGATATATGTTCAGTGCCAAGTAACAGAGGGTGACTATTTGAACGCCCTGTGATCTTGCCGCACAATTGACATGTGTTCAGTTGCAGCCTTTAATAGATTTCTGACTTTATGATCAAAGTGTTACTCACAGAGCCCACGCTCAGTCTTTGCATAAGCACCCGCATATGACAGTAAAGCCGAAAAACGGAGTCGGGTGAGATTTACGATGACTAGACGACGATGTAGGATTTCAGAACTTTATCAGACAATGAGGATTAATTCTTGGACTTTGTAACAGATGACATTAGATAGTGACATTTATAGGATACCGTGAATCACAAAAAAGTGGACTTAACTTTCATTGTTTATTTTTACGAATTGTGGAATTAACATATTACGGGATATTGTAATTCGGATCATTCTGAACTTCTATTTTTATACCAGTATGTGACCTATAATTGAATTCATGGATTTATCATATAAATGGATTTAAAATGTCAAGCATTATGGATGTCAATGGACTTTATTACACAAAGATGGACAAATTGTAAGTTGTCAATTTATTTGTGACATATTTCACTCAATAATATAATTGTATTTTACACTGGTTTTTTCTTTATTTCTCTTATCTATCTATCCAGTTTGGCTTGTTTATATTTCCAAAGTGCATTTCTGACTCACTAGGAAGTCACCCCTTTAGACGGATCTGACTTGCAAAATACACCCCAACTTATAGGAGGGTCATAGCGAAATTCACTTTTTGCAGCCCTAAAAAGGGGGGTCGACTTATAATCGAGTATATACAGCAATTAAAAGTTAATCCTTCTCTGATGTGACTTCAAAGAAACCAACGTTCTATCAAGTGTATATGTAAGCACTTGCGATTGTTCATCAAATAAACTATACCCATTTTTGTTTTAACGGTGTTAAATTGGTGATGACGTATGTATAAATCATGAATGTAATAAAAAAATTCATCAGAGTTTGAGTTGGACAATATTGTCAAATCGTTGATGAGCCATAATAATATAATAATAACTGCACTGTACTCGAGTACGTGTGATTTAGACTAGGGAACTACAGTATCGGTAGACACTTTTTAAAGAGTGCTGAAAAGTACTTTGACTCATAAACTTGAGTCAGAAAAATCTCTCATCTTTTTTCGGGAATCTCACTTGTGCTGAAAATAACACTAATACTAACAAAAGGCAAAAAATAGACAAAAGTGACTGCACAAGTGTTGACAACGGAGAGAACTGGAATTTGGAATGTATATCTGATAAAGACTCCATCACAACTAAGGTGAAGGATGCTGATAAAAATGGCAGTAGAACTATGAATGTGATAACTTGGAGACCTGAGTGGGAGAAGCAGTTCCGCTGGTTGAAAAAAGTGGAATCAGATGGTACATTAAAAGTTATTTTGTGATTGGTGTAAGATGGCTGAAAAGCAGAATCCTTTCGCTTGAAATGAAAGTACTAACATGTTCATGTACATGACAAAGAAATCTTGAATCCTGAATCCAGTCTTGGGACAGGATCTATTCTAGGACACACAATTGTGGGATTCTCGCTAATTTTTAAAAAAAATCTGCTGAAAAATTAACCAGTTTCACAAAAGTCATGCATCATATTTTCAAGCTCAAGCCCTACCTTTATTTGTTTGCTAAATCCCTCCTATATTTAGAAAATATCCCCTTTTTTTCAAATGGATGGTGGACTTTCCCCCCTGGATTTTCAGTTCTAGGTGGTAAGTGGTGCTGAGGAAGTGTGGTAAGGCTTCAAGCAAAATTAGAGCTACTATCATAGCTTGCCATGGCAAATCCCCACGCTTTTATTACATGCTGACCCACTCCAAGACTATGGTCCATGGATCATAACCCCAAACCTGTTACTTGTAACCCCCCCCCCCCCCCCTCCACTAAAGCTTGGGAATATAAACAATTTGGATATTTGTGATGGCACCCATCTCCATTGAGAACTGCTTTTGATTTCTTTAAAAATCAAGAAGGGAACCAAGTAAATGCCACATCTTATATGTGATGTCATACTTGAAGGTTTTAAACTGTAGCTTTCTCTATGAATGGGATGAGCAGACAGCACATACGGGTAGTTGTGTGAGTTGCTTATAGGTTACAAACAGAACCTCATTTAACCGTTTACAATTTGTTTATTTAGCAGGAAGACTGATAATAGATTACAATTCTTCCTTGCTTCACTTCATTTTAACAATAGTTGAATTGTTCAATTGATAGTTGCAAAACTGGAGGGCATTTCTATTTGAGTGGGTGGTTTACCCTACAATAACCTATATGTTAAACTTTTCCATAAGTTGTGTGGTAACTTCTTTGGACTTACATTTTGCCACTGTTAAGTTACTGTATATACTCGTGTATAAGCCGGGTCCAAATGCAAACAACATAGACCCTGATCTGCCGTCACATAATGCGCAGGCAGATCAGGGTCTATGTTGTTTGTTCTACTGATTAGTCCTTACAAACAGCATACACCCAGATCTGCTGGCACATTATGTGACAGCAGATCTGGGTTTATGCAGTTTGCAGTTGGTATCGGTTTGTACGCGAGTTAATACGGTACTCCTAGGCTTATTGGAATAAATAAAATATAATGCCTTGATTCACATTTAAACAGAATTGTTGATCCCTATTGGATGGAGAATGTGCAGTTGGTGTATCCTAAAATATCCTGCTTATTTACATTTTATGTTATGTTTTATATTATCTGATACAGAAAACAATCTATTTTGTGGCTGGGTAAAGACTACTTGGAGGGGAACATTTTAGTAGTTCATGCTGGGTGGAGCTGCCATAATGCATTGGTGAGGGTCACCATCCTACATTTAGGTTGTCCTCAGTGAGTACATATATGTATGGCACCTGACACTTGACCCAGTTATCCAGTTTCAAAGGAGCTTCAGCTTTATTATTCTTACCTGGAATAAAGTTCTTACTATAGGTGTATATCTATTTATGTACTAAGCAAGATCCTTGAGTGATCTTAAAATAAAATAATAAGATCAAGTGACATTTGATGATGGACATTTTAGGATGGTTTTTATACCCCCACTGTTTGCGGAGGGGACATCTTGATTTAGTCCTTTATGTCCATCAATCTGTCAGTATGTCCATCCTGAGGAGCTTATTAGTAAGATTGCACAAAATCCACTCAACACAAACGAATGAAATGTGGTTAGCATATTTTTATGCATATGTAGATGACCTTTTCAGATTTTTGCTACATATTACATTAACTTTTTACTCGACTGGTCATAGATCAGAAAAGCTTATGGGATGACCTGTTGTTCATCGTCCTTCTGTACATTAGCACAAGTTTGTTATCACTACTGCTCTTTAACTTCTTGGATGATTGCCATGAAACTTTTACACACACATTTACCCCAAGATCTAGTTAGTAATCAATGAAAATGGTGCCGCTTGGACATCCAATATAGCCATCACAGTGGCCAACTTGAAAATCTTGTTATCACAACTCTTCCTGAAAGGATGGTCGTATCCACATGGGGGTTTTTCATTAAAAGACTTCTAATGATGTCTAGTTTTTGGTTCAGAGTGAAATTGGTGCCAATCTAACATCCAATATGGCTGCCATGGTAGCCATCTTGAATATTTTCTTATTGCTACTCCTCAAGACTGGAAAGTCGTATCAACATGGGGTTTTAACTAGAAAACTTCTTATATTGTCTACTTGGTCCTAGATGAATATGGTGCTGATCTGACCTCCAATATGGTTACCATGATGGCCATTTTGAAAGTCTTGTTATAGCTACTCTGCCTAAACAGAAAGTCATATCGATATGGGTTTTTCACTAGAAGACTTCTTATGATGTATTGTTGGTTCTAAATGAAAATGGTGCCAATCCAATTTCAGATATTGCCACCACAGTGGGTATCTTAAAAAATATTTTAGCATTACTCCTCGAAGATGGATGGTCATATCAACATGGGGTTTGGCCCAAGGACTTCTTATGGTGTCTAGTTGGTCCTAAATGAAAATGGTGTCGATTTTATATTCAATATGGCCACCATGGCAGACATCTTTAGAATCTTGTAAATCCTACTCTTACACGGAATGTAATGTTAACATAAGGTTTCACCAGAAGACTTATTATTTTGTCTAGTTGGTTCTAAATGAAAGTGGTGCTGCTGTGACCTCAAATATGGACACCATGGTGGCCAGCTTGAAAATCTTATCACTGCTTCTTCTAGATGGATGGTCATATTGACATGGGGTTTTCACCCAAGGACACCTTATGATGTCTGATTGGTCCTAAATGAAATTGGTGCCAATATGACATCATATATATGGCCTCCATTGCAGCAGTCTTGAAAATCTTGTTATCTCTGCTCCTAAACAGATAGTCATATAAATATGGGTCATTCACCAAAAGACTTCTTATGGTGACTACTTGGTTCTAAATGAAAATCGTGCCGATCTGACCTCAAATATGGCCACCATGGTGACCATTTTGAAAATCATATTGCTATTCCTAGATCAATGCTCATATCAACATGGAGTTTCACCAATAGACTTCTTATGATGTCTAGTTGGTCCCAAATGAAAATGGCACCTATTTGACATCCAATATTGCCACCATGACAACCATTTTAAAAATCTTCGTATTGCTTTTCCTAAATGGAAAGTTATATTGACATGATTTCACCAGAGGACTTCTTATGATATCTAGTTGGTCCTAAATCAAAATGGTACCAATCTTACCTCCAATATGGCTGCGACATTGACCATCTTGAAAATCTTGTCACTACTCCTGAATGGATGGTCATATTGACATGGGTTTTTCACTAAAAGACTTCTAATGATGTCTTGTTGGTCCTAAATGTAAAGGGTGCTGATCTGACACCCAATATAGCCACCACAGTGGCCAGTTTGAAAATCTTGTTATCAGTCAAGAATATCAGAAATGGTTTCAACTCTCAATAGTTATAAAGAAGATATGGTTTTTTCATGTATCTGGATTCCTGGAAATTCTTTTTGGTCAGTAGAACATCAGACCCTTCAAGGAACTCTTGTTAATGTAAAACATGGTATTTACTTGTAATTAGAAGGTGTGGATGCCATTTTCTAGTTGCTGTATTTTGTTTATTAAGTTCGCCAGACCAGTTGCCATTTTTCACTGGCTGTTGCCAATATTAGTTACAAATACAACCATTTTACTTGCAATTTGGATCACTGTATATGGAATATGTACATGTATGTTCCATATGTTTGGGTGTCCATCTTTTTCTTCACGACAAGGCAGAAATACACCCGACTATTTGGATTCATAGAAACATCGAATATTGCAAGATGATGCCCTCCCAAACAAAGTAATGCATTTTGAAGCTTGTCGTTTGTTGTTTAATGTATTGTTTATTTCCCTGGATTCTGATGGAGGTTTCTTATTGCTAGCTGGAAAGAGATTATTGGAATGTGACAAAGCATCCTACAAAGTTGGGTTGAAAAACTGGACTTGACATGTGTATCATTTGTAACTATCATGACATTGATTCCAAAGGTTGTGGGTTTGATATTAACCCATCAGTGTGTCCTTGGGAAAGGCACTTAGCTCCTATTTCCTTGGCATAATATAGCCAATAATGTGTTAAAACAAAAAACATGACATGGATTCAGAAATAACTTGTATGTTGTTGGGTTTTTTTTTTCGTTAGTACATCATTGTGTTGGTTGACAGTACCATTATATTACTGTCAGATGTATGGGTGACTGTTTATAGCATTAATCTTGCTTCATAGGTAGGAGTTGACCTTATCTGTTTTTGTAAATAAGATGACACTTTACCTTGAATTAAATGGGTCTTATTCAGTGTTATGTTTCTCCAATAAAGACTGTATTGTCATTACTATGACTGGTCCTTTTGTGCATGGATATGTGGCCCACAAAAAGGTGTTAATTACTTAAAATGATGTAATGAATTGGCCTTTGAAAACGGCAACAAGTGTTTACATTACAGACAGATTTGTGATCATTAATGTCACATTTTATTGAAAATAATTCAAAGGAGGAGTGTGCACTGACAAAAAAAAAAGAACTTATTATGTGTATTGTTTAGCAGTTTAATTGTGAATGTGAAATTTATATACGTATACTTTTTGCTAAATACTGTATATAATAGAGAGTCACATGGTAGGGTTGTTCTTTATAATTAATTGAGTCACCAATTTAAAATAAAGACATTATTATTATTATTATTATTATTATTATTATTATTATTATTATTAAAAATACTACTTCATAGTCATGGAAGTGTTCATCCATGTAAAGAAATGCAGAATTTAAATATTGCATCTGAGATGTAAATTATATTATACATATATACTTAATAGTTTCTTACATCTGTTTCTTGTCTCCAAGTTTATGAAAACTTTACTTTCATCTGTTAAGTACATGTATCTGTTATTTTCTGCTTTTGTTACACATATGAAGGCACAAATAAAATTTGAAAAGAAAATTAAATGAAAAACAACTGCAAATGTATCTTAAAAAAAAATATTTAGGACACACCTGTGGGCTGTTGCAGCATTTAAGTATATCATGTTTTTACCATGGGATGCCTTGTAATGGGTTTTACCTAGTACATGTAGGTAAGATAAAAAAAGGTAGTGCATAGGTCATATTATATAGAGCATGTTCTAGGCAGTATGAATATCAATTTCACTGTACAACTGTTATCCAAGGCGTTTAGTGTAGTTTAAAGTTGAATGTCATCTTTTTTATTTTAAATTCTCAAAATGGAACAAAATACTTCTTTCGCTTGCCTGATTAAAAATTGTGAAGAAAAAAAAAAATGTCCACCAGAAATGTTGAATTTGATGAAAGAATATTAATGATCTGGTTGCAAATTTTACATTATGTTAATGAAATGACAGTATACAGTAAAACTTGAATAGCTCAGACGTCAGTTTCTTGAATACATGATTTAACTCAAATGTCTCGCTTGGTCCCAGTTTAAAGTGTTATCTTGCCTGTGATCCTCCTGCAACTCAAAACAGGTATAAAATCAGAGAAAAAATTAGGTCCAGAAGCAGAGTTTTTAAAACTTGACTGTATATGACAGTTTTAGCATCTTGATATTTTGAGATGATCTCATTTGTCTGAAATGAAAACTCAGTTTTCACATTTAATGAAATCATCAATTTTAGGACCTTTTGTGAAATACTGACCATATTTTGTGCTTAAGTAATGTTTTTAAGATACAGTATAGTAAAGACTTTCCCTTGAAATAATTCAACACACGTATGTAGATTATTTAAGAAGAGTCACTTGCATTTTATTTCAAAATTGTGGTGCATTTTGCAGAAAAGACAGAGTTATTCACTGCATCAAATGAGCTGGTCTTAGAAAGGAGACAGCAAACAATAGCTGATTACATCAGGAAAATTCACCTTTACAGGGTTCACCCTGGACTCAAATTGTAGGATGAAGAGACATCTGTCCTGCCAGAATAGTTCACATTGGTGGGATAATAGGGAGAAGTTAAGTTTAGAGGTGAAAATTTGGATTGTTCAAATCAGTCTCTTTAGACAGTTGTTTTACTTAACCTTTGAGCCAGATATAAAAAGGTAATACTGTAGTCGTTGAATTTATGAAAATATTAAAATTTCAGGAGTCACATATATTGTAACATAAACACAGGCAGATATAATAATTAAATTGACACAAAAGTTGATAAAAAAACCCATGAAAATATTAGTGTAAACATATTGCTCTTTGATGAGAAAAAACAGAGTTTATATTGTACACAAAGTAATAATGGCCAGAGAAAGAAAGTGGGGGCTGAAGATGTTGACTTTAGGGCAAAGTCAACTTTGCTTTCTCTGCAGATTTGGGCAAAATGACAGGTGAAGGGGCTACTATTTCACCTGATTCTCCCCCTTGCATGGAGCCAGTGTGTATATATACATTGCTGTAAATAAAAATTGACCCACTGAATACTATATACATGTACATTGTGCAATTGTGACACAAGGGAACGGAAAACTGGGCAAAAGTCTAATGCAGATGCTGTTAGGTACCGGTATATGTTTTTCCCATAACTTGAACTACTTTGGGCTGTTGTTGAGGATTTTCTGTCACACATGAAAATATGCCAGATATTGAGTGTAACATTGCGGGGTCCATGTTGTTATGTTTTTCTTATTTATTCAGGCCTTATCTTTTCTTCATTTTGCAGGGTATGAGATATATTGTGCCCTGATCGCAGGTACAATCAGAATGCTTAGTCTGTGCTACCAATGTTGTATTTGGGTAGCCCACACTGGGCTACTACTGTACGTTGATGATGTTATGATTTGTTCTACATTTGTGTGCCCCCACCATATCTATGGAGGGGTATATAGTATTACCTGTGTCTGTCCTGCCCCATCAGGTCTCACAAATTTTGTTTCTCTATAGTAACTTTGAAGGACCTAATAGACAAAAATAAAATTTGGTATGAGGCTTTACATTAGGAAAGACCTAGGTCAGGTTAGATTTTCACCATATTTGGGCATAATTTTGCCCCTGTTAGACTTTGAACTTTGCAGTTCAATTGCATCATGTTGGCAGGGGATCCATGTTATGTGGACACATTTCTAGTATCAGAACCTTCATGTAACAAGTAAAAAAGTTGAATACTTTTTAATAACTTATAACAAGGAAATAGGAAAGTCGTAAAGTTAACATTTCAAATTAGAATCCATGCTGGGTTATTAGAATTGAAGCTGGGCTACCAGGTTCTTTTCCAGCTATGCCACATGGCTACCATCTGATTCTGAAATTTTGTTGGACCCTGCCTAGACCTGCTCCCATTTGGACTGATCAAAATTCTATGAGTTACAGACATCTGTGCACATGTGTGAACCACCAATGACCATATCATTCAAAGTTTGAAGCATCTGTTTGAAATGGGGTAGGGCTAGTTGTATGACACTTGGCACATGATTTTTTTTTTTTTGAAACTGTAGGGACTAGAAATCATTTGGTGCACTTCTACTTTACTGAGTGCAACCTTACTTTGTGCATAATTGAACAAATGTTGGGGTGGGGGTGGCTGAAAATGTCATTCACTACGACCACTGCTTGTTTTTATTTCACACCAATTTTTGACAAATGTGAGATTTTATTCCCCACCCAACCCAAATTTAATTTTAAAAAATTCACTGACTTGATGCACCTGGTAAAGGGGATATATGTAGTAGTGTTGTATGGCACCTGAGCACAAAAGTGACTATGTAGTGTTAATAGAGGTCAAGTCCAAAAAATGTAAAATTGAATTGGACAGAAATTTTGGAAGACAAAACCTTTCAAACAAATGTAAAATTAAGTACAACAAGATAAGATACAAAACGTAAAGATGTTAAAATTCTGTATATATATATAAGTAACAGATAAAGTTAATACATATAAAATCCTTAAAACATGATTAACATTTTTTGCATAAACCGCATTCCCTTAAAAAGTCCAAGAGTCGGGTATGTGTGTCCGATACACGATTGGCGCAATACCACCTCATCTCTCCAATTTGGTCTATATGCTGGATGCCACTTAGCTGGGTTACAGTCTTCGAATCATGTTGCCAATATATACTTTTCTTTTTATTCCCCGCTGAAAATCCGTCAAAAATAGATTATGATTCAGTAATGGCACCCTATTGAAATTGTGGTGATATTGACACCTGGGATCTCATGAGAACATGTTTTTGTAGTATCAGGGATATTAACGAAACTACCCAATCACTTGTGTTGAAACTATCTCTTTTTCCAAAAGTTTCTGTGGAAAAAGTCTAAAAAGATATAGTGTATTTATGACCAGTTCTGTGTCAAGATGAAATAATACGGATTGATAAGTACATGTATTACTTTTGGCCACTACTTTGCTTATCACAACTTTTTGTATAAGTTCATTATTGCATCTTTTTTAATTGATCCACTTTCATGTGTGAACAACAGTTATTTATTCCACCTAGTAATTTTACTATCCATAAATAATTGTTTAATATCTATTTTCATACTTGTTTTCAGTTCTGATAAAGGAGAAAATTGTCAGTGAAGACCTCAGTAACAGGACACTTAAAATCACAGACTTTGGTTTGGCACGGGAAATGTATAGAACAACAAGAATGAGTGCTGCAGGAACATATGCATGGATGGCACCAGAAGTCATAAAAAATAACACCTTCTCTCGACACAGTGATGTGTGGAGGTAAAGTACTGACAGTATATTTACACCTATAGCACTTGATATCTGATATGATTTTAATGCACATTATTTAATCCTTACAAATCTGTGGAAAATAGAAATATAAGAATTGGATTTTATAACTAGACGTATAAAAACCATCACAAAGCTTTGGTCCACTAGAAGTGTCACGAATCACTGAAAGTATATTTACTATTGATATTCATGCTGTGACAAATATGACTCGTATTGTGAGTGAAGTAGTGTGATTAAAAATAAAGAATGAAAAATGAATAAGAAAGTTATAAAAATGTCATGAAAATGAATTTTTACTTTTAAAAGATATATATATATATGGGGTGAAATGATTAATTGATATATCGATCTATCGATACTTTTTCTATATAAAAATGTCATGAAAATGAATTCTTACTTCGATACTTTTTCTATATCAATAACCATATCGATACATAAGGGAAAGAATCGATACAAAACGATACTTACTCTATACAAGTTACTTTAACCTTCAGCAGTCGTGAATAATTATTAGTCATTTGCCTTTTCATTCTTTAAATTGAGAATTCATCTGAGACAGTTGTAGCAAGTACATGCACTCATTTTTATCAGTAAAAAATAAAAAAACTACTGACAACACCCACTCGCCTTCTACAAATTACCACAAGGTGACTAACTTGCGTGGTTTGAAATCTGCCCCCTTCCCCTGCTCTAATTCCATGCTAATTAGTTTATCCCGTCTGCATCTTCAGCCACTGGTAACATATATCAACGGAAAGAAGACATTGCAGATTTGTTCTTAATGTATGATTTAAGTACTTTACTGATCATTTAATAACCACTTTTATGCGAAATTTATCTGTTGCAGCGCATCTTGTCTACTTGGATCAAATTGAAGGCTACACTTCGGGTGTGTCATGCAGTGAAATATGTTACATGCAATTCTGATTAGTGGTTATTGTTTGTTCAAGTCCAGATAAAACAATAACCACCAATCATTACTAACTTTAGCGTGGTCACTGCATGACACACTGGAAATATTGGCATACAAACTCTATCCAAATAGATACAAAGCCACATAGAAACTTCACACAAAAGTGACTAATAAATGTAAAGTACTTAAATTGTACATCGGGAATAAGTTTGGAAATTTTCTTTTTACATTGATATATGTAATCAGCGACTGAACGTGCCAATGGGATTAAAAATAAAAATTAGCACAGAATCAGCAAGGGGGCAGATTCCAAACCGCACGAGTTATAGCCACCTTGTCAATTTGTAGAAGGGGAGTGGGTGTTGTCAATAATTTCCTTTTTCACTGACAGAAACAAGTGCCTGTGGTCGCAGCAGTTTTGCATCTGCAGGAAGTACAATGGGAAGGATTTGGTTGTTAGTCATCTCCGCTCCCACACTCTCACTTGTTTTCCTTGCACAAGGAAATTGCAGTTTCTTCTGTGTTGAAGATAACACTGTAATGCCTTCAAAATTTAAGTGAAGACATGAAATTGGTACTAAGATATTTTAAAAACATTCATTCAATGCAAAACAAAGGGCATGGTGACCAGG